>DWEM01003069.1:0-11179 GCA_018245935.1 Agara belti belti | reverse complement strand
CGACCCGGGATTTGAACCCAGGACCTCCCGATCGGCAGTCGCGCTAGCAACCGCTCGACCAACGAGGCAGTCAATTTTCTATTCGAGAATAAAAGAAATTATGCACATATATATATACCTTACCTAGCCTTTAATTAATAGGTGACAGTACGTAACCATTTTTTTATATTATTGCCGCTTCCCCCTTACCCCTAGGAAACTATAGTCTATTCTGTAAATTGGTCAGTAAGGGATTACCGTCTATTAATAACGTAGCGATAAAACTATCTCCTGGAATTACACACGAGTGCATGTACCTCACTCCTTTTCAATCAATGCATAAATACCTATATGTATCTACATCGACTAATTTCCTACTTAATTAGGTGCCTACGACTTGAAAATAACCGCCAGAGGCCGTGAAGCTTAACAACTAAGATTTTTCAGGTTTTCCGACGTTGCGTGTTCATGGGGTCTCTGGATCCACTTTCTGGAACTCTTCGACCAGCCTAGCCACATATTTACTGAGCATGTCCTGGCGCATGCGACCCACATCGAGGACCTCCTCGTGGTTCGCTTCAGCGTCGTGATCGTAGCTGGTCACACATTCATTCGTAATTAGAGAGAGTCCAAAAACGCTCAAGTCACAGTGGCGAGCGGTGATTACCTGTTTAGAAAAATTAAAATAAAGATTTAAAAGCTTCTTTCCCGTTTGATTTAGACAAAATACGGACGCAATAATGGTTTTTAATTTCTTTGCTTAAATAATGAAAAATCCGATTATCGCTAAGTAGGTACAAAATGTTCCACATATCAAGCTTTATTTTCCCATAATTTCCCATTTCCCAATAACACTGAATGCTGATTTCAAATTCTGCAACGAATATTGTCAGAAACATAGGTACATACGTTTATTATGTCGCAGTTCGAATATAAAACCTCCCAAAGCTAGTTTACGTTACTAAAATAAAAATTATGTAAATTTTTGTGCTCTGCTGAACCTCTTATCATTTTGTGATGAAAAAAAAACGTGAACGTGCGACGATGACTACAGTAACCTCTTGATAAAAATGTATAACAGACGTCATCTTCATCGTCCTCGTCAAGTTACATCAGCTCGAGATATCTTGTACTAAATTCCAAGCAGAACACAGAGAATATAATGAAACGTAAATATAAGATGCAACTATAAAAAATACGTTACTAATATATGTAGGTATTACGTGGGTACCTAGATGTCTAAAATACAATTAAAAATATAGTACCTACCTTCAATTGAAGGTATATAAGTGCTCAATTGAGCACCTACTTTGTTGTCGCTAGGATGCATAATTACGCATCGCTAGGATGCGTAATTATGCTTGCTGATTATGTAATTTATTTAGGACAAATATGTGAACAGAACTTGGTCTAATTTCAGATGTCAGTACTATAAGAGGCCGAGATTTTTGAATAGAGAACTTTACCCTTGTTTTATATAAGTGTTATTAGTAGGATTGACGTATTTAATCAAAAAATATAGACCAGTTCAAGTAATATTCTTTCCGCTTATGATCTGTCTATTTACCTCGTGTACTGTTGACATGCCTACAGCATCAACGCCGACCATTTTTAACATATTGAGTTCCGCCACGGTCTCGAAGTTGGGCCCGCCAAGACAAGTGTACACACCTTCTCGTACCAGTTGATCTATCTTGAGCTCCTTGGCTACCTAATAAAAAAAAATCTCATAAGAGATTAGGAGAACTAACATTTTAAATTATATTAGCTTACAGTGTACAAACACTTATTCACAATACAGGATAAAATGTGGATGTTTTACATAGATATGGATCCAGTTTAGTGTCATGACAAAGACGATTGTATTTTCGTGAATTATAACACAGTGTACCCACACTATCTATGTAGCGGTCAAAGTATTTATTCTGTAAAAACAGATTCGGATATTATTGTCATAATTTACAGACCGTCGATAACCTTCACTTCAGTACAGTTTTAAATAGATACCTACCTCTTTATTATAAAATAAAATACGTGCAGCATACATTGTTAGTGCATTGTAACTAGGGGTGATAGCCTAGTGGTTTGAAATTCCGTCTCCCACAACAAGGGTCTGCCGGGCTGAGTTCAACCGGCACGCGCATTTGGATTCATAAAGTTACATTCGTTTTATAACTTAAAGTTAGAACACTTCGTGAGGAACCCTGCACGCCTCAGAGTTCCTTATGTATGTATGTTCTCTAGAGCGTGTGATGTGCCAAATATAAAGGACATAATACTCTATGATATTATATGTGTCTATATTCTTTAATAAAACTAGTTTTTCTACGATGGTAAACCATAAAATCACGTACCGTAATGAGTATAACAATTGAGGATATACATTACCTCCTTAGCAATATTCCTAAATATATAATTGTAGGCCTTGTTCATAGGCGGGAAGCGAGGACCGAACCTCTCGTCGTTGGGTCCGTGTAGAGGATTGTTGCCTGCGAATCCCATCATATTGATATGGTCTTTCACAATCATCAAGTCACCTATTTTGTAATTAGGGTTCAATCCTCCAGCCGCGTTTGTAGCTATAAGAGTTTTCACACCAAGAAGTTTCATTACGCGTACAGGGAGGCAGCACTGAAACACGCAAAAAATTAATTTATTAAGTGAGATAAATATAACGACCATTATTTTGGCGCAGCTTAAATTCTTCTGAATTAAGTTAAGAAGGTTTAGTTATAAAAAATCTTTAATAAGCACCTACTCTAAGGACTATTTAAAAACGTCCACAGAAGCTTCTATGAATATGCCCATCGCTAGATAAGCGATAAGGAATTATCATGTAAATGTCGTTACGGGAGGTAAAATATTTACTTATTCTCGATATTGGAAAGATCTGAATTGAATGATGCAAGGGGCATCCGGGCGACCCCCAGCGGAAGGTTATCTCCTGTTTAGCTTCAGAATACACAATAAGAGAGCAAACGACGCATTACGATAATACCTACGCAGACAGATTAATTTGTTTTCTGTGTCACATTTACTGTTTTTAAGAAATACAAAAAAATAACTATAAACAATAATAAGATATTTTTTATATCTTTTATAACAACTTACAACTAAGTAAGGGATACAATGGCGTACTGAATGACTAATAGCTTTCTTTCGCACTCAACCCTGTCAGACGGCGAGTTTATTTTACCTAACACACATGTGATCTCACAAATTATAACAATTCGTTATGTTAGCAGAGTTGTTGCAAGTGCTAATAAATTAAGTTCTTACCTTCCACAGCGGGTATCCCTCGTAATAATGAAAGCGACCTTGCATAGCCACCACAGGAACTCCCGCAATCTGACCAAAAACAAGTCTTCCGTGATGTCCTTCAACAGTGCTTACAGGGAAATTAGGTATATCCTCATATGAAATGCACTCCGTGTTAGTTATATTCTCTGCCAGTGAGCCTGCATTTAAATTAGAGTGATTTTATTTCAACGTCGAAATCCTCATTATCTGAGAAACAAGCAGAAGTCCTTGTGTGACTGAATACTGGGAAATTAATGAGTTTTGTCTTGCTACCGAAGATACTTTAAGCGTTAGTATTGGGGCTCAGAGGTCGAGGAGCCTTACACTGGTTTTAAAACATATCACAAACGGTTCGAATACTGAGCTCTTTGTCCCTAATTTGTAATTATTCTGCAGTAAGAGATCACCCGGAATTTATCCATTTCTAATTTATTCTTTACTTGCAATCCAGCAATATGGATAAAATTGTCTCTCACATATTATTCAGAAGAACTTAACACAAGGCCTCTGATTCAATTAGTAATGTGCATAAATTATCAATAAATAAATAACGAGCATTCGCGTTCAAGTTATTATTTTATTTCTTTTTTTTCGCTGATGCGTACGAAACATTAGATATGTGGTAACCATTAGACTTTTGAAACAGAAAAACACTTTTAAATTTATGCTCGCAAGTATTTGAGTAATTAATTAAAGCAATAGATACCCTCATTCCAATACGAACCCATCCCCGAGCCGCAGATAATTCCTATACGCGGCCGCACCGTTATTCTCGATAGAAGGAAATTCGCAATCTCAAGCAAGGTCTCGTACGAGTACCTGTAAGGAACGGAATTTCTGCATAAAATCGCATCATTGTTCACCCTGCCCGGAGAGGGCTTGGTTTTTTTTTATACATTATAACATGAGTGACACAACATAGGTACAGTGGTCTTCTTCAGGGCCGTTATTGGCATATCCTTAAAATATGATATTAATTAATAATATTTGGTTCTTAGATATAATAATAACAAGCCGCAGATAGTTAACTTGTATTTTCGACTGTAGATTGTTAGTTGAATCCAAAATCATCTAATTGGAAATTAACTTAATTTGCCACTTTTTATTCTTATATTTATGTACTGTTGAAGGAATCAGTGTTCATTGTGGAAACACGTGGAACCATTAATACATACACGATTACACCTATCTACGTGACTATTGTTGTGAAAAAAGAACACTATCATTGACATAGGTACTTATACCACGTGTAATAGTAAATGTAAATGTAAATTGGATCCGAAAAACAAATCATATTAAAACCTACGTACCGGTAATGGCTAAGGAGCTCATGTTTTGGGTCGATGGCAGTATGTAAATTATTCGTAAGATAAAACCTTTTAGATTTATTTGGCTGTTTTGCTTTTTATCAAACTAATTGCGTTAAGGACAGCTCGATGGCAGAAAAAACAAAGCCCGTAAATACTATTTAAATTACTAGTGATCGGTTCGAAATCTACCTATGTAATTAATTATGAATAAAATGAAATGTTAATAATCGTAACTGCTAATGCAAAATTATCGAATTTACAATCGAGCACACACGTGGAACTAACACGCGTGGCAACTTCGGCCATCTTCAAATAGATTGCATGCATCAAACTCTCAACGTCAAAACGAAGATCTGGTCCTCTTCGACTTCGGAACAACGAGGAAAAGTGAAATGAGTGGAGTCCAGATAAAAAGAAATAAATTTGTAGCTAAAAATTTGTAAAACAGGTATTGAAATTTAAAAAATCCTATCTAATTTCAACTAAACAACCACTGTAAAATGTAAATACATGCATACATAATACATACATACATAAACACACAGTTTTCTTACTCTATACTGATTTTACTGATCTCATCAATAATTATCCTCATTCGAACAAAAATTATAAATAGGTACTAATATTATCAAAAATGCAAATTTACAATTATTATGATTTTATTTCACATCATCAATAAGTTCAATAACTTTTCCCACTTATGTATCATAAATATAATTAAAATGCATTTATAAAATAAGTACTTTGAAACAAATTTATCTGTTTAAATTGTCTAAAGACCGTTATGTTAACGAACAAAATAACATAAGGATCATAAATACCCACGTGTGTTATATCAAGGTTAAGAAAATATATAATGCAATAATCAAGTTCCTTTACTTCACTTGTTTTGTGACCTTGTTCTTTACATTTAGCTTAATAAAAAATCTGCAACGTAGGTAGGTATATTATGGACATTATAGTTGAAAATACGTGTGTAAAAAACAATGCTATTAAGTGCATACATAGTAATGTAATGACCCCTAAGTTAACTAATAATATACACATATGTATATAATCTATCATAATATTAATATTCCAGAGAGCAGACTGATAAGCTGAAATGTGGTATTATTTACAAATCCAAAATTTAATGCTATGCCTACAAAGTTCTGCTAGGTGCTCAAGAGCACACAATGAGCAAAATAATTTAACAAGGAATTAACGATTCTTCAAGTAAACTGGTTCCTGACTATATTTGTTTCTCATGTGCTTTAGGAATTCACTAGTGAAAACGATAGCAACGTCGACATTGGAATTCTGGGTATACTTTAGATAGATATTGTCTAAGTATTGGAGAATAGCACATCATTAGAATAAGCGCAATATCAAACTAATATTAGAAGAAAGACAGTACAATTTATGTAAATTCAATAAAGATCCCTATTTGCAGGTTCTGCATTATGCACCGGTGGGATTACTTAACTTTTGGAAGTCTTATTTCTAAATCGAGTTGCAGTTTTTCATATTTAACTAAAGAAGCAATATTGTCGTTGTATGTTTTATTACAATTTCTTTTAGTTACTTTGATAGAATTTTATCTCATTCTTATCATGGTCCAACGGGATGTTGCGTAATTGTTAAAGCTATGGAAACTCTATTTAATTCATTGTCCAATTTCAAAAATGTTTACTCGGACCATGGCTCTATTGTACTTCCTTTCACGTATATATCTATATTTCTAAACTGGAAACGAGGTAGTAATAAATAAAGACTAATTACATGACACCATAAGATTTCCAGAATCTCTTGCTTAGCGATAATTCTGAATTAAAGTGTCACCACCAAAAATATATTTCTTTAAAACCCTCTAATCGATGGCATTGTACTAATATTGCTAGAATGCAACAAAAAAATTCTTTAAAATCCGTCAGTAAGGAAACGTTTGCAAACACCAAATGTAACGAAAACTGTTACTGCAATACCGCTTATAGCCTTGATAGTGCCTGTGTGCCTTATCCCACTAAGGTTGTTTGGATAGAAGAAATCAGTATACCATAACATGTTGCTATCGGCAAAGGCGCTGAAAAGGCGCGCAGAGTAACGCCATCGGAAATAAAGTCATAGTTACACACGTGTTTAATCACCATTCAGTGACACCTTTTCTTAAGCGCCATAGATACGTATATCTGTTGCTGTAACTGAGACAAAGACCAAGAGTAGCTTATCAACATGAAACAGCAGGAGCCATGTTATAGTCATTGTAAGGGGCCTGGAGTAAATAGCATGAAACATTATTAAGCTAAAGACGGATTTTAATCCGTGTTCATCAAAACAAATAAATGTGTCTTTACATAAGAAATTGTGACTTTCATTAATTACATTACTGTTATGCGCTAGTCCCTACAATAACTATCTCTCGCTGTCTCCAGTATCTACTACAAATTCCAAGTACTACACAGCCTGTGTGAAACTAATATGGTTATGCAATTTGCAATCTTCTCAAGAAAATCATTCATTTATTTCCTTACACAATGGAAGATAAAATAGCCATATGAAAAGTGGCTAGTCTATAACAAACCGATAATTGCATTAATGCGGAAATTATTTTATCTACCTACTGCTACCTTCACAAGCTAATTCATATCTTAACTATTTCTGTTAAGGATGTTGCGTA
Organism: Agara belti belti; assembly: GCA_018245935.1. Taxonomy (NCBI): domain Eukaryota; kingdom Metazoa; phylum Arthropoda; class Insecta; order Lepidoptera; family Hesperiidae; genus Agara; species Agara belti. The sequence continues at coordinate 3,934 of DWEM01003069.1, read as the reverse complement.
GAATGGGCTTGCTGAATTACTAATAAATAAATACCCAATCTCCCCTTGCTGCTGGAGGCATAAATACGAAAAATTCTATGAATTTTATAATGAAGTGTCTGTAGTAATACAATAAGTTAACATTTCTGCTCCGTAAGTTCACATGTTGATCCCCTTTACAAATTTTCTTTCGCATGTATCATTAACATTCCTGAAAATTCAATTCACAGTAAGTAGATGTTTTTAATTAATTGCTACCAAATAAGCCGGATTTTCTTAAATTTTCTTAAACGTAATGACATCAGCCTAATTATTTGTATGCTTTAAGCTCATTTTCAATTTAAAAAAAAAATCTTTTGCTAATTGTATAATCAAGAAATATTAATAGAGAATTAGGCTGACATTGGAATAGTTCCGCATGTAAATATACAAAGATAGGTACCTCCATACATCCCAACTATGAGCCCACTTGACCTATAAGATATCGTGAACTTGTCATTTGATCTGCCTTTATCATTGAAACGTAAAATTTTAAACATGGAAAGAAAACTTTTATTAAATTCTTTTATAGACTAGTTGCGGCCCGCAGTTTTGCTCACATAGAATACTATTTTTGGTAAGTTATGTTGTACCAATAACTTATCTTAATCTGAACGAATAAAAAAAATGATATATATAATGCCTACTTTTATTAGCAGCAATACATTTTTGTATCAACTTCGTATTTCTGACTTCAAAAATGACGAACTTTAATACATCTAGTGGCTAATTATAACAAAGTAACTAGCACGGAAATTATTTTGTAATAATATATTCCGCGCTCGTGGACCTCAATGCAAAAACACACGTTTTTTTGGCAGTATTCGTTGTGATTAGTCAAACGGTGCCTGGCCTCTCGGTCTAGCGTGTAGACAAACCAACTGCTCAACCGGAGGTCTTAGGTTCGATTCTCACTCAAGACAAACATTTGTGAGATGAACACATTTGTTTGTTCTGTTTTGTTTCTGGGTGTAATAAAAATATGTGTAGTAAGTATATATACGAGTACCTATATATGTTTATCATGTTTGGGGACATTATTACGTTAACACATATCCCCCCCCCCCCTCCCCTTCACCCGGTGAGATGCCGTGAGATTCTATTTAACCCACTCCCCATGAGAGGATTGGCAAACGATACAGATCGTTTGCAAATCATCGTCATCAATCTCGACGGTTGCAAGATCAATATTTTCAGTATGGAAATAATACAGTCAATTACACTCCCCATTGATATTTAACTTCTGTGTACGAGAAATAGGGCGTAGGAAACATATATCTATCCTGGCGTAAAAAAAAATTAAGTTTGTGTTATAATATTTTAACAGAAATGACAACAGTCAATATATTTTTCATAAATGAAAATACGTAAGTACAAAAGACTTTTCTTATAAATTTACGTTCAATATCAGTTAATAGTTTATAAAAAATCTTCAAAGTGTCCCCTTCATTTTAAAATATAGCGGATATCAATTGGTTTATTAAAGGAAACCCTGGCAGGGAAAATACTTATTAGGTTAACCATTGTGGTGGAAAATTTACAATTAATTTTATCAGCTTTGGAAGGCGTAAATTTGTTTATGTACTGTGATAAGGCAAAATACTTTTGTAGTAACTAATCGTACTTGAAATAAAAACATACTTTATATAAGAAAACTGATAAAACAGCGGCTGAGGAAAGTTGAAGAAAAAGCAAAAACAAAAAAACACGATATTCTAAAAACAAAATTACACGTCCAAAGTACAATAGCATTGCAATGACATATTAATTATTAATTTCGGTTACTGTTTTGCACTAGAGTACATGAGAGCTAATGAAATATTGTATTTTCGGTCCAACTCGTAATAAGTTCAACTTTGATTGCAAACAATTTAACATATATGTATACATGAACATTACAGATACATGTAACTTGCGATCGTCTTTGACAACAATGTGTATGTATGGAATAGGCTCGTCGTTTCACCGAACAATCTCGAAGTTATGTACTGCCACACTGGAATGGATTACTGGAACCTGATTTACAGGATTCTCAGAATCTCTTCTCGACATTAAAGTGCCATCCTCGCGGGTCCGTCATTAACTGCGATAGATGCCAGACGTTATGGTAATATAATACAATATTTTTTAATGATAATTCAGAAATGATGAATGATCTACTTAATCGAAAATTGTTTTAATAAGAAACAAACTTGGTATTATTTAAAAAAAAACAATCATGATGTTAGTGCGTAGGTAAATGTTACCTAATCATGATCTGTAAATGTTTTAAACTTTATCTCAAAGTTAATAAATTACACCTATATAGTCAGTATTTAGGACAGTGAACTAGAATACTACAAAATGCATATTATTGGTCTCAGTTGGAAATATGATAAATACAGCTAATAAATCTTTGCACTGCGAAGACCCGTTTCAATTAACCCCTGTTGAGCTTCAACCAATAACAGTAGCATTGTTGCTCTTATGTCATACAATATTCATAACGATAAAAAGATCGTAAGATGCTTATATTTGTAAAAGCTAAGTTAAAAAAGGAAACTCTTTAAATTTATTCAGAACAAAGAAGCTCTCAACAGAAATTAATAAATAACATACATAATGACATTAAAAATAATACACACCCCTTGCTTCCGTTTCCGTTTCCATTTTCTGTTTCAACTTCGGGTAAGGATTTTTTCGCTGTCAAGAAGGCTACGTTCTCATTCAAAACGCTCGCATTTATTGGTGCCATCACTAATTAGTCAATGAGATGTTTTGCAAAGATAAAACTGAGTGGAGGTCTACAGCGTACGATAACACAACATTAAATGTTTATTCTCTGAGCAACTCCGTCAGTTTTATAATGATTGGACGCAGCTACAGCAATATCTCGTTTGATTTCATGTTTATATTTCAATAGCGTCAGTCAAGTTATCAGTGGAACACAGACGTTATATATGTGGCATCATATTATTATTTTTAATGAAAACAAATGAACCTATAATTATTCAGCTGATTTACTGACTTATATGTATGTTAACGATAAACTTATTTTTCTTATAAACTGTAGGGTATATGGACCAAAATTTTGACTGAAATGCCATTGTAATTAACTCTTTGCTATTTTATGTAACTACGACAATTTTTTATTGAAATTAAATTGTTAGCATTTTGATTCTTAGGTACGTAATGTCATTTACAAATGTTATCAATATTCGAGGAGATAACACAGTCGATAGGACTCTTAAAGACTACATCATTAAAGAAGTTTTTCCACAATTTTGCCCAATACTTGGGACATATTTAAGGAATATACATACTACCTGGAAATGATATTTATAAAATTTAAAAGATATATTCTCCTTCATTTAATATACAAATAAAGCAAGGAGCATTTGTTTATAATTAAATGACATAAATATGTATGTAGCATACAATATTATGACGTAATATAATGTATCATATAATAAATATCATATCTAACATACAGTACTGTCTGTAAGGAAGTTAAAGGAATAATGAAACATGTGATAACTATTTATTTATCCAACCTGATTTTTTCAATTATAAACATAAATTAAAAGAAAATGTTATTTTCAACAATGAAGATGAAAAAAAAAACAAAAAATAATTATTTTTGATAGAACAAATAACGAACAATCAAATGAGCGAAAAAAAATTATAAATAAAAAATGGTCTGCCACCAAGTTAAAATAGCCCGCAAGCGTGAATTAAACGATTGTCTTTATCTACACTATACTGAGATACGAACCGGAGTAAACCCAGCTAAATACCCACCTATGAGCAGTTATTGACACCCAATAGCAATAGTAGAATTAATAATAATTATTATTATTATAATCTATATATTAATACGTGAAGCAAAAACTTAGGATCCCTTTTTACGAAAATCGCGCGGACGGAGGAGTATGAA
>DWEM01003068.1:0-11179 GCA_018245935.1 Agara belti belti | reverse complement strand
ACGTAACTGGTGAAATGTGGGGTGTACTACACTCCTCTGCCTACCCCTTCGGGGAATACAGGCGTGATGTTACGTAAGATACTATTTCCACAGATACTTCATATGAAACTTAATTTAATGCATTTGACATGAAATGTGTTGTTGAATTTATCGTACTTCCTACTTGCTCGTTAATGCGTATCACATTTTTTTTTCAATTAAGGGTTGGAAATTAATGCAATAAAACATAACTAAATAAAAAGGTTAGCTAAAGTTTAAGCCAGTAATAAAAATTCTGCATAACATTGACTAAATTGTAGCATAATCCATCGTATTGATGTTATCTTTAGTCATATTGTTAGGCATAACATATAGCAAGCATTAATCTTTGATTGTGTTGAATTCAATGTTGATAGAAACTACATATTTTAAATCAATTTAATTTAACACCTTGAGTCTGGTATAATCAAAGTAATTCCGTTGACAGTGTTAGTTCGTGTTTTTGGTACATCTGTATTTACATTACATTGACTTAAGGTGTCATTAAAGCTACCTTCTTATGTTTCCACGCTTCATTTGGTTAGAGTCATTATAATCAAATATACGTTTGTTTATTGACACATGAATTAGTTCCTTTTCCTTTCAAAATGTATAATGATTTCCAAGAATCGTTCAATGATAATGTACTTTTATTGTGAAACTTGCAACACATTTACTTGGCATGTTATACGACTTTAAGACTTTAGAAAGTATAATGTTTTTATTCTACATATATACAAAGTGGATGTTGCATTACTTTAAATAAAATTTAACAGTATTAGGTAAAAGGTTAAAAATATTAGAAAATGAAATATTCAAAATTAATGAAAACTAAGAAAATTCGCTCTTCTTTAACTGTTAACATTGGTATTTATTTGTCTTGACGGTATTAGTATTGCATTTCCAATACACGTTAAAACAAAATTATCTTCGCTAGTTTTAAAGCATGCGCTTTTCGTTCTGTTGGAATGCATTTTTTCAATCGAAAACAAAACCTCGCTGTACCATTTTAGTGCAGAGTCGTACTGTAAGAAAAACGCCAGTAATGGACGTTGTGCCGGGTAAAAAACATCGTCTTCTATGTAAAAGCTCTTTAAAAAATACAAAGTCACTGTACCGATAATGTTTCCTGCGATATAAGTGCCGCTGTTGACCTCGCGGCTCGATGACCCACTTTTCTTTGCCTAGTTCTTGAGCACAATAGCATAATGGTTGTCCACTTGGTAGTCATTCGCTGTTTCTGCTCATATGATGTTTCAGTCTTTGTCTTTCTGTGTATTGAAATGCTGACTAATGAGAGAAATGTTTCGATTGCGCTACAACCCACCACCCAAGGTTCACCGGAGGAGGGTCCACCACCGCACTTAGTTCCACATAAGTGAATACTTTCTGCTAGGAATAGTGCCCATTAAAACCTCATATATTACGTCTAAAACTAAGAACTCCAAAGACAGATCTTTATCTATACAACTCTTTAACGTTGATGTATGTCGTTTATTGATAGTTGTGATACAATAGAAATTAGTTTTTTAGTGTTTTTGACAATCTCATGCAAACTGTGCAGTAACAAAATATTGTGTATGTACCTTTAGAATGTACCGTAATGATATTTTTCGTACGAAATATATATTCAAGGAGAACCTTGAACAATCAAGTTGTAATACTCGATTCTGTTCAAGGGGATATAGCTACCATCTTAGGCAATGTCAAATTTGGCTTTACTTAAAAAACTGTGATTAACAAGTTAACAGGTACGTACATTCATACTCGCATTTGATTATATCAAGCTCGGACCGGCTACCAGAATATTTTTATAATTATTGTATATTTTCCTAAACGCGGCTTCTGACTAGAATGTTCTACTCGTTTACGCTACCCTTACAAAGTACCCTAATGATATTTGTTTTAGTGCCAAGCCTTGCTACTGGCGCTTAGCCTATCCGATCTTCCCAATGCAAACAGTGATAACCCAAATACCACTGGAAAATGTTTTGTGTGCATGACGTTTGTGGAGATAGCTCTCACGTGAGCGGGTAAGCTGTTTTCGCTGTCATGTAACTAGATTTGTGTTTTGTTTGGTGTTTAAAATCGTGAATAGTTTTGTATTTTGCTAAAGAAAATCAATTAATTCTTTTTGCATAAGTTATCAATGACAAATTCAGAATTTTAAGCATCTGTCACTATAATCATTGTGATATTCCTTTCCTTTCATTGCGGTAGCGAAAAATGCCAAAGCAAGTCAAGCTATCAAAAGTATAAGTGAAAAATAAAATTCTCTTCAACTCATCTCACTGTCATTGAATTATTGTATGATCAGAAACTGTAATGTACTGTAAACAGTTCTTCCAATTCTATTCTTACAACATATTCTAAGAGCGTACTTCCTAGACCGTTACCTAGTAGCAATTCTTTATTGATTATGAGAGGTCTGATGCCCGCGGCGGCCAGATAAAAACTAAAACCACAGTGCAATTCCGAAGAGTACTTCCCCGATAAAACCGTTCAATTCTCTTGTCTTTGAACCTGATAAAAGTTGTCCTATTATTTCTGCCTGCCCTATCTTTGCCTCGAGGCGTTTGCAGTGCCGGTAGCTCGCGACGATTATCGACGGAATCTCGTATGAATTATGTATTTACTTGCAAGAAAAATTTGTTTCGCCAGATACTGGCGAAGATTTATTTGGAAAGTTTTATTAGATCCTGCTCTGTTACGATGATGTGTTGTTTCGCGTTTGTTTCGGATACAGAAAGTCGATTCTTGGATCTGTCGTCCTTCGCATTTTATGCGATATAACATTATGATGAAAGTGTAATTGGTCATTTGTTACCTTTTTATGGATCACAATTAATTTGCTTTCACATTTGTTTGTGTATAAATAGCTTAGCTAGGAGTTTTGTCTCCGAGCAAAGGACAACAGTCAAATATCAATAAATTCTATTCTATTCTATCTAATAATATAAACTGTGTATAAATCATAAATGTGTCTTGAAAGTGACTGTCTCTATAATATACTTATAAATTATAAATGTTGTAAATTATAGTCTATAAATATATTATGGATATCCATAAAAGTGCAATTTTGGACATGTTGGCTTGATTTTCATCTTTTTTCTACATACTATTAGAACATAATGTCTAAATGTACTATGAAGTTTTCCAGCAGTAATCATAATAGACGTACCTTCTCAAGACAGTGGTTGTGGAGCGATATTATCAGACGGGGCGCGGTTGCCAAATTGGATCGTATCCCGGGGCGCTGCGGCTATCTCCGGCGGTTGGCGATTAAAATCTGCCGCGGTCGCTTGTTAGTGTGGTCGGTTGTGCTTGCAGATATTATGGGACTACTGCTTACTAATTCTAAGATCGTTGGATATAAAATTTACTTGTCATTTGATACAGGTCAGCTCGGTCGGCGGAATTACATTTTTTTTTTATCGCGCACGTGTGTGTATATTTTTCTTTACCTATAATGTAAGTAGCGGTCCCTAGTTTTTATTTGCTTTTATAAAACCGATATGAAATATTTTCTGTCGCTAACTCTACTACAGTGTGGGTTAACGTTTTTAAAACTCATTTAATTGTACCGTTATGTGAACGGATATATGTATATTTCATAGAAGCGAAACTAAATTATCAAAATGCAAATTTTCATACTGGCTTTGGAAAACGCACATTTCGAATTGTACAATAGCTGTAATAAGTAGGCAATAATTTTTAAAGTTTCGTTGTATTTGCGATTTGCGAATTATTTCGATCCGTTCTATAGCAGCGATCTTAATATAAGCTGATCTTAAGATAAGCGTTTATGTGATTAGTTATTATAATGGTATAATCTTTGCGCCTTTTGTGTATGCTGGCCTCGCACAATGTACTTCGCCAATATCCGGGCATGGCAACGACACCATGTCAAAGATTATCTCCATGTAATGATCCCGAAAACCCCATAAATAACACCATCCCATTGTTCGAAGCGACAATAGAGGCGCACTAAGTGTCGTACATACCTAACTATTAACTAATAAAGAACGTAGAGCTGTGAAAGAATTTAGTCTCAGACTGGTATTTTACACTGATTTTATGTACCATAAGTGTTTATAAGAAGGAACAATTCAGAAAAATATAATCAAAATCGATAAATTTAACGTGTCGTTATAAGTATAAGATAGTTATTTAACAATAGTGAATGAAATAAGTGCTTTCAATGAAAGTTTTGCCGGTTGGTTGACCAAGGACAACACTAAGCACTAAGTGTATTTCGGAAAGTAGCCACAGATTGACGTGTATTGGAAAATCGGAAATATTAATTAAGGCGATTTTTGCATCTTTCTATTATTACTGTGCTGGTTTTTTTTGCAAGAAATCGGTTATCAAAGATAGACGTGTATTCGTTTGACTGTTTGTCATTCTTAGTGTTGTATAATTAAGAGTATGGTTTTTAATATACACTTTCTGTTTATTTGTAACTCCTTGGTCATGTGCATGAAAACACGCGGTTACATCGCGTGCGCCGCTAACGGTATTGTTTCTTGGTAATGAATATCATGCACGTGTCTGTAATGACACGTGTGTTGATTTTACATGTATTTTAATAAGACATGTTATTATGTGTGGGTATATCGGAAAAATTATAGTCGATACTTTCATTATGTTCGTATCGCAACGTCTGCAACACCAGTGCTATTACCAACAAGCCAGGTCCCTAACGGGGTAGGCAGATTACACAGAGTATTACCTTAATTCTCATAGAACTGACCTGCTTTTCCTACATTCATCACTCTCTTCAAACACACACGTTTTGGATACCAACACAATCATGTGTAAAAAGATCTCCAGGATAACATTGAAAAACTTTAATGAATATTCCTTTTCGTAATGTTAGTAAATCGTATAGACGTAGAAATGTCTTGAAAACATTTTTTCGGATATGATTAACAAACGGACCAAGGACGTCCCGCGGAGGTCTTATTGTCAAACAAATATTTCATCCTTATAATCACAATGTAATGTTTGTGTGTGTGCGTGTGTTTAAGTAACATTGTATCCGAACATCCATCTTGAACCTAACATTATAAAGAAGGAAAAATAATTATCAAAATGTATCCAAACAAATTCGTAAGTAGTAAAACAGAATCCAGTCTACATTATACCGTAATCGTTACTATCTTTACAGACTAGTGTAACTGTAGAGACAGTCATTTAATCCCTTTTCAGTGATGCGTGTTTACGGTAGGCTGACTACGTTTTTATATAAGCCTCCGTAGTTAAGCGTAGCTATGTTAGTGTAGTTCCGCTCAGAAAAGCGTCTGGCTCGCCCGACTATAGGGCGTCGAGTGCTTGCCGAGACGCGTTCTCCTTACTTGAATGTCTTTCTGGTTAGTGAAATTGGTGCTTTAACATTTTAATGAGACTTACCGTACAAATTAGAAAACTGGTTACTTTATATATTATGCAACCTTTATATATGTATATTAATATACATTATTATTTTTGTTGTATTCTTATTTGTTTTTCTCTGGCCTTTAAACCAGGTATCCTGAGATTACAAGGGCTTTTGCTAAGTGTAGCCCAGTTTCTTGTATGTATTTTGTAGGTGATTAATCGGTTAACTGTAAGAATTTGCGTACTATACGGCATGTATTAAGTATATTATTATTATTATTGTTAAATTAATTATCTGCTGATATTGTTTCTTAATTTTATTTTAATACCATATCGTAAGTAAAACTTAAAACTAATTTCAGTGTGATTTCATAATACCTAATAATAATTTAATTTGATTTTTTTATAAGTGTATTATTCTTTCAGACCCTTAATACATATATCCTTTCAGATTCTTCCATCCCTCTTCTCATACATACACGCCGGTTTCAGAAACAACTGACTCACGCATTATGACATTGATATTCACTACGTATCTTTCGAACAGGCATATGTTCCGCAATAAACATCTGTAGGCTGGAATAACGATGGCTACAATTGCTGGAATTAAGAACTCAGTGATAAAATTCGATTTTAATTTCCATGTAGCTCGCCTGTTTAAACGCTCTCAACGCGTCTCGTCACTCAGTGGCCCTCAATAATGTATGCGCGCCGGAGCCGCGGCCTCCGGCCCCGCGCACACCCGCGAAATGCAACACCCGTTCGTTTTACACGATCTAGGAAGGAAGGATATAGGTCTATTAATATGTGTGTTAACCATGTTCGCGATTTGAGTCAGTCGAGTTAAGTTTTGTGATATGAGATGTTTAACAGCCGTCCCAGTTGGAATACGGATATGCAACAATCATGTTCCTACGATTGTAAAATCCAAGTCCAACCTCCCAACCCCGTGTCGCTCTTAAAACAAATATCTTCGATCTGTATTAGCATTGGAACTTTAAGCGTACCCATTAGTTAACATGAAGAAGAATTTCAAAATACGTATTTTTTGAATTTTTTACAATTTCATTCGAATTAACTTACGATTCCATTACATTGTTATGTCAATATTCATATCCTTGATATTTCGATCCGGCTTTACGATAGCACTCATGTATTTCTGATTTCCCAGAAGATTACGCTCGCTTGCCGAAAAATCTGCAATCGGATGGATTCCAAAGCAAGAATTCACCGTTTTAAACTATTTTCTACTCCGCTCTACCATGAAGAATGATCCTTTTTATCAACTTCATTCCAACTTTCTCTATACGTGTGTCGTTCAAGGTATCCTAGACGATTATAAACTATTTTCGGTAATTGAGAGCTATATAGAGGTTAAAAGAACTTAGGTAGCAAAGACCTGGGTAGATTGTTGATTGGATATTCACATGTTCGACCTATTTGAGTTATAAATACATATTCTGCAACACAGCGAAGTGGTAGGTAATATGGCAAAAACACGTGGCCGAATAAATCTGTACCTGACAGAGACAAAATGTTAGATCACACCGCATTGATTTACCCTAAAACGAAGAATTCGAGTTCATATACATATTTTGTGCAAATACAAACCGCAGACATAATTTACCAACATGAATGCAAAAAAATTCAATGTTACTTTCAGTTTCGCACACCCAAGAACTAACGCTCGTTAAGGATCCCGTGAAAAAGCAAAGGTCGCATAGAAAGCTACATTTTGTTTTCCGTTGCGTCGCCGTCCGCATTCAAATACTCCAACTGCATGCGACTTTTTTTTTTCAAAACCCTCGTAAATGAACTCTAGCGCCGCTATCACATAACTACCCTTACATCATTTCCTATTCCTCTTGTGTCTTACTGCGAACGAGAAGCTATGAATCAACAATATTGAAATCAAGTTAGTACAAGCTTTCGCGTGAAAAGTTGTTTTAAGTTAGGTATCATTTATAATTTTACCTAGTAATGCTCCTATCTATATATGTATCTGTAACAACTGGTGTTACTTCCTGAAAATGGGTGTTAAAGTAAAGTATTGATTGAGAACACATACTTTAACTAGCTACCTAGCTCTGGTCATTAAAGATGAACACGTATATGAATATATCTCTAATTCTGTCTTCTCTGAGTATTCTCCATCATCATCATAATAATTAATCCTATTATCATTTTACTATTAATTCACGTTCTACTCTCAAAACAGGAGAGATTAAGGCCATAGTCTACCACCACAGCCACGAGTAAGTGCGAGTTGACAGACGTCACACACTTGGCAGACTTATAGAATATCATGGAGACCTTTAGATATTACCTTGCAATACTCTTCCTTAGCCGTTATACTAAGTTTAGGATTTAACCGCAATATCGCCTGAAGAAAAGCTATGTGGCCTATGATGTAGCATGCGTGCCTAAAAGATGCCTATTCACTGTACGTTTCAAAAGTCCCAGGAAATAATTTTCAGAAAAAACAGACGAAATATGTATTGCAAAGCTTAGGAACATTTTCTTAATATTCTCGCTTTACTCGCTTATTATTCGCGAGCAGTCAAAGAACGGTTGCGATGGGGTTGCTTACGCCAGACCACTTCAGACGGCTGGAGGGTGAGAACAACAAGTTCAAGGTTGTATTCTAATACTCATATAGTTCTAATTGACTTATAAGCGCTACTTACTTTGAATAGTGCTTTACTTAAGAACTACTCGTAAGTACCAGGAATAGTTATATCAACTCTTTGAGAATAATGCGCCGCTGGTGTAAATTGCCCTTGCCTTTTTAAACGCGTTCTTGACATCAGTTACTGATTGTACGACTGGTTTTTGTATGATATTTTAAAGAAAACCGATACATACCTATCTACTAGTTATTAAAATAATTTAAGGATACCTGACACATGATATATGTACATAAGGCCAACTGAGATCAAATATAGGAATCCGTTCCAAAGCTATTAAACAATATTGAGTACATAATAGCAAACACTTTGATATGCAATGATAGGTCTTAAAACATGTTTTAAGTCCTATATATAAAGTAAAGTCATATAATATTTATATAATTTTGCATCATTTTTGATACATACACGACTCAATCACAAGCTAACGCAATACGGCGACGTGCAATAGCAATAATTATGACATCATTACGTCCGTCAATTTCAATTAACTGAACATGTAATTGATTAATTAATTTGCATTAAATTGGTAACTAATTAATTACTTAGTATCTAAGACATTATTCCTATCATTTTGGATTTGGCGTTTAATGCACAGTATTTTGGAAAACGATGTAAGTAAAGATATTTTTATTTAAGAGGAATAACGAATCACCTTATTTGGCATACACAACATGTATTTATTTGGAGTAACTTACCTTGAGTATAGTACATACTATTATCAGGAAAGCTTCACCATGAGTAGTCCGAATCAAAACGCGAACCAAATTCACCACTCACCTGTGGACAAGTAAAAGATGACATTTTATTTTAATCTGAAGTTGTAATCATTTTTATGCTAATGTGAATCACAATACACCCGTGAAAAATAGTAACATTTTATTGGCATAGTTGTAATGATAAGGCATTGCAATAAAAAATTTGGTGATGAATTGTTGGTATTATTTATTACTTAATTTCCTCGGGATGATGTATACAACATATTAAGTAAAATATAAACGAATTCAACACCTAATATCATTTTCTACCATCACAATATAACAAGTACTACCTATCTGCAAAGTTTTAAGGCTCAACGATTCCTTCAAAGATATTCATATTTCATTCTTATTATTAATATTACGGAATAATCTCAAAATAAGTCATTATTGCAAACATCTTACTCATATGCAAAAAGCTCACACAGCAATCAGGACAAATCCGTACTCGCATTCAGGTGTTCGAGCCAACTGGAACGCATAAATATGGCAAAACACAAAGTTATCGATGCCGCTAAGCCGCCTTTATTGACTATCCTGGACAACACTGGCGAAAGGACCCAACTTAAGCATTGTACATTTGAAAGTCCACTCTAACGTCACAGGCGTAGGATCAGATTTGCAATGCGGGAGCATCGAAATGTTTCGGAGGACGCAAGCCGAGTTTGGTTTTGCAATAATGACACCGTGACAGCAACGGTGTACAAACTGCGTTTTGTATCGTTAATCGATACAGTCGTATCGCATCTGAATAGAAACGAGCCTTAAGTGAGGACGATGAGACGTTTTATCACCCGCTTACGTCACGAGTACGAATTCTATTACAGCACAGCCGTTGCTGCGGCATTAGCGGTATAAGCATTTTTTTAATGATTTATGACTGTTACTGTTCGAAGTAATATTGTTCTTACTGTAGTTGTACCATGACAAGTGAAGGGACTATTCTGATAGTACATACATTGAGAGTTGTTTCATCTTACAACCATACCACATAAATACTGTTTTGCTGCATTGGCTAATACCATTATAATTTAGATGAATTATTTGTACTGTTTGATTTTTACCGTATTTTTTTAGCAGTGGGACTATAACTGTCAGTTAAGTCTAAGCCTTAACTTGAACTGAATTTGAAGTTTACAGAATAAAACATAAAGCATAATGTAACAGTATACACATCGCCTGTTACTTCAATAACGAATATCGTAATAGAAGTGGTAACGAGCTATATATAAAAGTCCAGCGTCAGTTTAAAACGTTCCCATTTAGATCACAATCAACGTCTCGAGATGTCGCAATCTAAGTTTGCCATGCACTCCATTCCTAGCTCACCTTCACCAATTTAAGTAATACAATAGATGGTAGAGAACTGTATCAATATTTTATTCTCTCGCACTATCGTTGAGCGGGTTACCGAGTTGCTTTACCTCAGGTAGATAAGCGATTTGAGATAAGTTACCTTTTTATGGTGAATCGGTAGCAAAGACTACAGCGTTGATGGTAACCACGTATTTGACAGTAACTACAGCTTACAAAATATTTATATTCGAAGTGAGAACTCAGTAATTGTACAAACACCCATGGAGTAGTAAAATAACCAAGCAGTAGCTTGAATATCAGAAGGCTTTGTCGTTGTTCAATTTTGCGATTTTATATGCAAGGAATACTTATGAATGTATAATACTGGACAACTTATATTATTATTTAGCAGTGTACGGATATAAATGAGTATAAGCGAAATAAGTTACTTAACCGGTAAATAATTTAAAACCGATCCATTAATGAGGACTTCTTGTGACAGTTACATGTTATATTAATCTAGTCATTATACAATTTTTATGTATCATTTAACTGTTAATCTTTTATAAATTACAGTAGAACAGCTCCCGAATTCTCTCGCGCTACTGCCAAGCGGTTTTTATTCTACCATTACTCGGTTTTTAGAGGACGGTAAATATTTCTGGGAAAGCTTTCAGACGGTAATTGAAATCGAAATTTCAAAGCTCACACATTTAATTCAAAAACGCCAACCGGAGCAATTTGTGGTGCGCTTTTGCATAACGTTCGTTTTGACTCATGGTAGCTTTGAAAATATCAGTCAATCAGTAATAATTTAATTATTGGACTTTACCAAAGTTTATTAATACAAAGTATAAATATTGTGCGACAGAGTAAAATATACATAATAGTTTAACATGCTGCTGCTGGGTACTGCTGGATTTTTCTAATTTAGAATTACTAGTAGTGACTCAGAGTCTGGATTTGTGCCCGGTGCATGGCAATAGGCTCACCACCTATTCCATTATGGGACTTAAACGTAACTGGTGAAATGTGGGGGTG
>DWEM01003067.1:0-11181 GCA_018245935.1 Agara belti belti | reverse complement strand
GCACACATCCAGACTCTGAGTCACTACTAGAAATTCTAAATTAGAAAAATCCAGCAGTACCCAACCCGGGATTTGAATCCAGGACCTCCCGATCGGCAGTCGCGCTAGCAACCGCTCGACCAACGAGGCAGTCAAATAGACAAAAACAAATAACAAATAGAGGTATACAATGACATTTTTTTTATTCCCCACGATTCGGATGCAGAAAACGACCTTCTACACGAATTGTTTTTAAACCGTAACTAGGACAGTTAAAGCGTAGGCAACAGATAATAAAAGTGGATGAAAAAACAATTCACCCTATCCTCTCCGACCTAAAAACGGATGACAATAAAAAATGGAGCACACGCCCATTCTATAGGTAAAGAAAACAGAGGACAATCGAAGCTTCTCTGTATAACAATTCCAAGAAATTTCCTTTTTATGAATTCACCGTTCACTACCTACAGCCTGAAAAATACAGCAATTTTATCCAATACACACAATTCTTAATACCGAAATAGGAAAGCTGCGGTATATACGAGAATACTATTGTAGTACTGTCAGGTAACGTATGAATAGCTAAAAACTACTATATTATAACTACTAGTCGTGGCATAACTGTCATTATGTACCCCGATAAACGCCTTATGTACGTATTTCGTAAGTATTTAGTTTTGAGCTTGAACAACATAAAAATACATATATTCCAATATATTCTGTGACATTGTTCTGCTTTGATATTGAGAATAATAATGATGTAGTTTAAGGAGACATAAATAAATATGATATTCAAATTTACTTATTAATATACATTACGCAAATGCGTTGTTTATCCTCGTCGTGAAAAATTAACTACTTTTATTTCGTATTTACGTAATTTCGCGACATTGGTTAAAATGATTTTCAATTGAATTTCAATATTTTTTTATTGTTATAACTTGTTTCCCTTATTGTTTAAAATTTAATTACCGCTTACAAATAGAATAACCAATTATAGT
The DNA here is from genome assembly GCA_018245935.1 of Agara belti belti. NCBI lineage: Eukaryota > Metazoa > Arthropoda > Insecta > Lepidoptera > Hesperiidae > Agara > Agara belti. The sequence continues at coordinate 10,201 of DWEM01003067.1, read as the reverse complement.
TCATCTTCAAATAAACCAGTTCCAGTCTAAGAGACTGCATGTACGTAACATTTTGTTTCCTTCTGTCGCATATAAAATCAAAATGACATTCTTATTTCGATCGATACACGCGATGACATCATAGATTCGAACATCGTAGCATTGAAACGGCACTATTATATTTCTGGGGCATGACATATCCCTTGGCGTGATGTAGTTTACTCTTCTTCATGATCGCATCGCCACAATCTAATTTCAGTTTAAGATCCGGATAATGTGGGTCACCATCTCTCTTTATGTAAATGTTGCCACGATACACTAGTAGGTAGGACATTAGTAGGTTTTGATGTCCTACTTGTTGGCTAAATGTAAGCTACAATTTTTTCCAATAAAATACGGTTAACCTTCTGCGTAATTACATAGTTGCGCAAATATGATAAGATCTTTAACAACATCTTTAAAATAAATGTGAGATGAATATCCCTATTAGTAGCAATAAGAAAAAAAAAAATTATAATTTTTCATCTTTTTCTGTTAGTCTTTGTTCAACGTTTACTCGGACGTCGAAAAATTATTATTTAATAGGCTAGTGTTAACTCAATTACGTCTGTACTTTAAAGTTACGCACGTGTTATTCTTAAGATATGTCTGAATACCTGGGTCCTTCTCTCACAAAACCTGAATAACATAAAAACTAGAAATAACGCAAAGCTTTGCAATGTCGTCTGGTCACTTTACGTTTGACTACGTTTTAGGGTTCTACTATGCAGTACATTGACATTTACAGTGCAAGAGGAAGTGACGGCTGCTGGGCTGTAACGGGCAGATGTTTAACTTCCGGGGGTAGTGAACGAATCTTTAGTGCTTGGTATCTGAGTCGATATTTGATTGCACTATGAGAAGGTCACCAACCTTTTGACACTGAAATTCAGTCACGGTGGCAGTGTTGTCCGCGGTCGATTCAGAAAACGTGACGCCGCGTCGAGCGCGGCGTACGTCGTGCGCCAGGGCGCCAGCGTCGAGGGCTTGCTTCGGCGCGCGGCCAGTCGCGCTCGCGGGCCGAGACTGGCGGATTCGCGCGTTTTCCCTCCCGCGCTTTCCCAACGGCATGCGCACATCAAGCCTGCATTGTTCTGCAAATAGCCGAGCGGAGCGAGGGCTGGGCGCTATTCAACCGCGCTCCTTTCAGCGCCTGCGATACACTGGACTGTTGCCTCTCGTTCCTGAGGATGAGTGTAGACGGCACGCGGTGTTGCTCGCAAAAAAAGCAGTTTACTCTGCTCGTTACACAATCGCGGCGTGCTACAGCCTGTAGCGCCCGCTATAAAGGAGGTTGAACTGAATGTGCCAAGAAGGCAAGTGTTTTCAGTGGCCTCTTTGTTTACACATGTTTACTGTGCTGCTCGCTTATAAATTGTTTCATCTGACTTTTTCTTTTGTTCGTTTTTTAATTTTAGTTCGACACTTTCTGCTTGATACAGACGTAAAATTGTTACTTTGTTGAATAATAGGGCGTATACATTCCAAGGAAATCTGTACACTTTCTACTAAACTCTATGAAGCGATACTAAAAACGTAAATGTCAAAAAAGCACCCAACCAGATAAATAATAGTGCCACTTGTAAAAAATCCTTGTAAAACCTCCTAAAGCCAAAAGGTGTCAAGCACGGGCGCTACAGGTTAACCAAGTTACCCGAGTGGCAACTACCACCCTGTAGACTCTCGTATACTCAACTGACATATTTTTAAACGTGCCCTAGATGTGTTTAAAAAGGGACGAGGTTACAAGTAAATGTCCATAATTATATAGCTGACCCCGTTTCAGGACTATGCATTCAGCGAGTAAAAGAGGTATCTCCACGTAGCTATTCGAGATACATAAAAGAGTTTAATGGCACTAATACCCTCACGTACGTTCAAGGTACAAAAAGGCGGCTTAAGAAAGACGCTTTAGGAAAGATATAAAACCGAGACTCATCAAAAAGGAGTTCTTTCAAAGACATCTCGAATTCGTGGCACTTTTCCTATTCCAAATCTATGTGCCATAAATCCATAGTTAATTTAGTCTAACGAATTACTTCAGTGTTTAAATAAAAACAGCAAAAGCTCGACGATAAAAATTGGCACCACGGATAATATCAGTGCGAAGATATCGCAAATCACACGCAAATTGGAAAACCGCACCATTTCGTAAGCAAAAAGCATAGTGGCAGTTGACGTGTAAACAGTAAACATGGAATATTTAAAAGTCAACTCGTCCGCAACGCTAATGTCGATCATCAAACAATCGTATTTCCGAGTAACGCGTTATGTTGCTCCAATACAAGCGTTTACACGGGTTACTTTCAAACGGCGGTACCGATAATTTGCATTCCATTTAATGTGTATGAATGTTATTTTTATACGCTAATATTCCTAATACCGAGTTCAATGTACAAATTACATTTAGATGTAACGCGCGTGTATTGTGATATTGACTTCCGTTTGAGTTGTTGCTATGAGTTCTTCAAGATAATAAGCCCTCATCTTCAAATACTGCAACATTGATGACTTAATTGGTATTGTAAATGTTCCTTGGTGACGGTAATAACTTACTGTTTGTTGGTCATTGACCTATTAAGAATCTTCTTCGTAACTGTATTTCATTTTCCATTAAACACGCTACAGACATATGAAATGAATACATGTAATTACCAAAACTTAGCGTGATTATATTTCAATCTGGGACCGTAATTCCCGTAACCGTGCATAATGATTATGTTGTTTACAACTAGTATGTTATTATTTAGTTTTTAGACGTTTCCGTTACAATCAAAGATAGATCACAGATGCTGTAACTACACATTAATTTACTTGCTTTACATTAATATTTTCTATTTAAATTAAATTTCAAAGATCTTATATTTTGAGCTATCATTAAAAAGGCTTCTATTCAAAAATTGCTATCGATTACTTTTACCTACTATGTATCCTGTTCCTTCAGTGAGAATCAGTTAAAAAAAGCTTAATGTAAAATTTTAATTTAGCTGTAACTATTTCAACAATACCGGTTCTCTCGGTATAGAGTTCAAGCCAACTGGTACATTTTAATAAGGACTCGTCTCGAGGATTCAAAAGCTTAGCTCTATCGTAACTTGCCTTGCATTTTGCTCTCAATTTCAATATGCTAGTTAGGAGATAAATAATAGTGCCTTTTTTTGTAATTTCTTTGAGCTACAGTTCTAGACCTAAAATATGACGGCTAAAAGTTCTATGATTTATATATCTATACCTCATAATATGCTTTAAGGTATTCTGAATTTTGGGTTAGCTGTGTTTGATACAAAGGTAAGAAAATAATATTTATAGAGACCGCGTTTGAAACATTTATTTAAGATAGATGATTCCATTTTTAGATCGGGTCTCCTCTCAAAATGAGGAAGATCTAGTCTAAAACGGGTGGCAACTGCGGTTTAGCAGCCTTCACAAGCGTTAAATAAATGAAAAACTTCGATGATTTAAATTCAAAACAAAGAGAACAACGAAAAACATACCACAAATTCCGGGCATCAGCGTAAAGCATTTTTATAGCACTAAACCTCGGCTATTCTATTTAAAACTCGTGTGTTCACACATCAGCAAACGCAACGCCAACAATAAACACTTACTTAACATAAACATGCGTAACAAACGTAAACATTTACAAGTTACATTATTGTTATTACGGAAATCCACAATATACACGGGAGCGGCACCCGCTTAGCAACAGCGTTAAACGAAACGTCTATAAACTCGTCGTATTATAGTTTCGGCTGCGTATACCAGTAAATGGCAACATAGTTCATAACATTTAACGCACGTTGTAAAGTTAAACACGGTCGAGTACAAGTAACGTGTAAAACTCGCGTGGCCGGAGCTTTGATGGTGGTACGTGATGTTTTTGTTGGTGTGAGCGAGACAGAATAAAAAAACAACGTAAACTTTCGGCCGTTTTCGGTCTCTTCCGCGCTGTGCAGTCGCTGCCTGTTGAGTCCACGAGACGGATTAGTATGGAATAGCCATTGATATTGTACCAATATACAATAATGAATATTTTTGTGATGTGTACACCACCTTAGAAAGAAACAATATACAAGAGTTTATGAGTACAATAGATATGACGATTATCCAATGATTTATTACTTTATCCAAATGATCACTAATATACATCTTTCATCCATTGTAAAACTGTTTAAGTAGATAAATTATCGTTGACTTATATGTACAAAACATCCATTTTGTCTGCTTAGTAAATTAAGTACAAGGAAAATATAAAATGGTGCTTATCCATAATACGCTCGATATTCTTTCGTAAGATATTGAATGGCATGAAAAACACATGGGGGCGGCTAATGGTGTGGGGTTCGAACTGTCCCATAGCGTAGAAATCACACAACGGATACCTAGTAGAAATGCCTTACAAACGTGTTATATTTAGGGGCACTTAAAGTCACGTGTTAATATAAAACATATACAAAGGAGCCATGGTCCATGCATCTAATTTGATTCGCTAAATTTCTACTTCGAATGACGCAAACAAATGTGCCAACGACAAATGTTATTATTAAAAAATCTCCGTAATATTTAAGGCAACCGTTCGAATTACCTGATTGAAGATTTTTTTTTAATTCTTTGCTAAACGAATCTACTATTTTTAAGCTAACATGCCATGTCTATTTAATATTAGTTCTATGACCACAATAATATAAGTCACACCACGCAGCCATAAATGTGCGCTCAGTGAAGACTCTTTGTTGAGTGAGCCGACTTTTGATTTAACTATACACTGGACCAATAAATTCGGATGATGTGAACTGGCACTTCCGGATTAACGAGTACCATTTAAATCATACACAATGCCTCTTTGAATAGCGTGATTCAAAATGTCAGTAAACCATCAGTGCCATGTGGCTCTTTAATAAAAGTCTTGTTTTTAGCGTGACTTGACGCTCTTGGATTATAAATCTAAAACTGGTTACCTTTTTCGCTATGCTTTAAACTTGTTACACAAGTTAACAAACCCGAACGGTGTTAACCAAACTACTCGTTCACCTTTTCCCGAATAAATATGATGACCTGTACACATAATATACTTGTTTTATCAGTAATAACGGCTCAGGTTTAACAGCTTCTGGGAATATCTTACATAACCTTTTGACTGGTGTCGGCAGATCCTCGAACAAGCGTTATCAGTGCGCGTGCGCACGCCTTCAATTGTTTACGTGACCGGCGGCTGTCATAACAGTACGAGCTTTGTGTAACATATCCGCATTACTTCCGTTACTCGTCGCGAGATGGCGTTAGCGAGTTTAAAAAAAATGTGTTCCGTATTTAAAATTCAAAAGTTATTATGAATATTGGATTGTTTATTAGCTTTACTTACCGAGTTATCATTGTATATTATAACTATACAATACCTGAGAGCCGTCACCCTTAAAGAGATAAAATAGGGGTAGAAAGATTGAATGAAAATTAGTCGGTTTCGAAGTTAGACATCTAAAATGTACGATTCACGCTCATGGTTGCTAACAAATTGAGGCATAGACCTAAAAGTTTTTGGAAATACAGTTTTTGCGCGAACAAAACCACGGGCAAAAGCTAGTATAATATAATTATGTTCTCCATCTTCCACTCCCTTATCACTTCTACTGTTGGACAAGGGCCACCTCTCAGAATGAGACCCGCTATTGTCTACCACGGTTGCGAAGTGAAATGTAACAGACTTCATGAGCCTTAAAAATATGATGCTCAGGTAAACAAGTGACATATTGAACTCAAAACGTACGTAAATTCGTAAAGTTTGAAATGTGCGCTAAGGATACGAAGTCCATAACCCCGGAGCTGGATTCAAAACTCTCAACCACCACCCTATCACTGCTTATATATAAAGTAAACACTAATAGCGTTACACTACATACATATTCAGCACTCTTGACATTACAATCGACGTAGCTACTGCTACATTTTTAAAAGTCTAAATAAGTATCGTATCGAGCGATCTTTTTCGTTACGGTTATTGAAATATCTAATACGATTTTTTAACAAAAGAATAATGAGTTATATCATGAAATATTCGGAGCACGCGGTTCAACGCCGGAAAGGAGTTCAGTGCTCGCTTTATGTAATCATAATGCAAGCCGAGCCGCCGCTGATAATATCGTTAATTACTTCTGTATCTCTTTCCTTGATAATATCGTGACTTTTTCAACGCGGTAACCGTGTTTTAGTGTAATAAATATACGTCGGCAGTGTGCATTCTAATGCAAACGTTGCCACAACATGTTACATTTCGTGATAACTAACTACACTTCAAAAGTGAAGGATCAATTTAGGCGAAGTTTGAAATCCTCGAAAAATCTCCTAGCACTTTACACGAGAATCGTCAAGTCACAAGACTTGCGACTGCTAGAGGAACATGAATTGTTTGTAACAACATAAAATAAATACTATTAGGAGACTAACTGTAACTAAAACTAGAATATTTTTTAACCTATAACAGCAGGCAACATCATTACGGATTAGTCAGCTAGATGTGTTCTTAGTAACCGATGCGACTTTAGATACGCGACCCAATTATTCAACCTCAATTAGCAATCGTAATTGACTTGATACCAATTCAAATATGTACTAATTACCATATGAGAACTAGAATGTAGTCGGTGCGGTTATACGAAAGTTATTTACATACGCTCAAAGTCCATTGCTAAGATATTTAACTGGGATTAACTAGACTAACTTTTTAATGCGTTTTTAGTTTATGGTTAACAGCCTAAAGTTTTTTTTTAATCATTAGTATATTTAGAATACCAAAACGTCAAACAAAGTAAAGGAAAATCCAATTCATATAAAAATATTCCACATCACGGGTCCAAAAAAAAAACAAATTTAAAATCTCATTGTATAAAATGGCGGCGATAGAATAAACAAGAGGTGGCAATAAACGATAGAATAAAAATAGTTCGGCTGTACTGATCCAAAAAGGTATACGCCGTGTTTGTGATGAGACACGCCTATGGCGGATATTGCAATTGAAAACTGAAAGCTCGACGTAACCATACCTACCTAATTGATAGTCTACCTATAGGGAGGGCTTATATTTTCGGAATCTACAAAAAACTAACCCACGAGATTTTGATTGCCTATATTTGTACTAGTGCCTATTAGTACCTACCGGTACTCCCAAACTAATCCCCGGTACACAAGGTTCAAACAAACTTAGGCCAAAAAGAAAAGAAAATAAATATACAAAAGTGATACGCACAATACTTTGAAGTCTTTGACTACAATCGGCACCCGTGTTATTTAACCCTAATATTTGAATAGTACTTCTGAAGTATTCGGCTCACGAAAGATTCTAAACGCGATTCCCTTTTCATGATTCGTAAAGTAGGATTACATTCTTTTGATGCGAAATGTCAATTTCAGTCTCAAAAGCTCAACATTGTAAGAATGCCGTTACGATCTGTGAAACTGGTATTGATTGCGATCTGAACAATGGTTTTCCCTCTGAGTTGGGAAAATGAATAGGACGTGACAAAAACTGTGTTCAATACGAATAGTTAACAAGAAGGTCAAGTATTTAAACGCTCATCGAACTTTCAAGAGGTTCTAATCGATATACTCAGCTTTGTGGTACTAGTAGTAGTACTAAAACTATTGACGTATAAAACGTATAAAATAAAGTATGTACATATATACATACAACGCTTCTCACATCGTTGAATACGACGTTGAGCTCTGTGCAATTACATCCCATTGTTTGTTTGACAGTTCAAACGATCTCTTTGCGAAACATTACAAATTTCGTAAAAAATCAACCACATTTTTTTTTATTCAATAAAACTATGTATATATTTTGATAACTCTCTTTCATGAATGTTTTATTGTTTTAGGAGGTATTTGTACAATTTGCATCTAATAGGAAAAAGAAATACGATGGATCAGAAATATTTACAGTGATATTGTCGATTGATACTCCAAATAACAGGACTTAAACACGTATTCAAAACAACATTAAAGAATATCTATAAAATTTACTACGTCGTCGGGATTCCGATGAAGAGTGCGTTTGCTCTATGCTCTTAAACGTATTAAGAGAGTCTTTTACTTCAAATAAAATCTTCTAAATATCAAGTATGGGGGCATTTACATGGGGCTGTAATTTGACGCACCACTGCGATACGCACCCGCGTTGCACGGGGGGCGGCTGCACCCTTAAAGGGCGCTAGGGGTTAATGAACGCACCAAAACAAAGGACCCACGCATTACCTGTAGGCCAATACTATGGGAAAACTACGATCGATAACATCCCCCGAAATTTTGCTTTCACAAACAGCACTGCGACCGTCAGATTGATGACAAGGGGAGTGGAGAATGCAATTTTTTTCAATTTTTATGCAGACGCTACTTTTTACTATGATAACAAGCCTTTACTGTGAAGAATATTTTTCATTTCTTTTACCAAAAATACAGTGCTGCAGACGGTTTGAGAAACTTAAGCGTATTTCAGAAGTTCTACGACTGTACTCTCACGGAACTCGTCACTTCTTTGTTGTTGGATTCGCAATTCGAAAGTATTGAAAACAAAGAATTTTTAAGCAACTGCTAAAGAGATTATTTTAATATTGTTCTGTTTTTTAAATAACAAATTATACGACCATATTGTTTAAGGGCAATATTTGTTTTTGCGAATTTCGATTTAGATTAATCTTAACGATGGAAAGTAATGTAAACATAATTGCGACGAAAAAGTAAAAACCTTTACAACCTAATCTAAGTCACAATAGGTACATTAGGTTGCGGATGGCTAACGCACATGAATAAGACATTTTTATTAAATAACTTAAATAAGCTTTATTAAAGAAGCGGAGTGAAAGGAAAAGAAAGAAAGAAAGGAATGAAAGAAAGGAAAGAAAGAAAGAAAGAAAAAAGGAAACAATGGAGTTAAATTGATTATTTACATATTATATACGTTATTACATATAATATTTCATGTAGGTACGTAGCCTATGACTTTAGGTGTAATAATAGGTTCCATTCTATAAAGAATAAAAATGTATAAACTACGGAAATAAAATTGGAATATGTATTAAAAGAAGAGTAAAATTCCTTGTAAAGTGGGAATAAATGACCTCTTTAGTATTCCGATTTCCGTAAAGTAGGTAGGTAGGTACTCGAAGTTTTGACGCGCTGCAGACACTTCAAGAGATGCAAAGTGGGAAAAGTGTGTTCATGAAACTTTCTGTACTTCGTTAACTCGATGTCATAGACAGATTCTTTCTGATGCGTTAGGTAGGTATGTATGAATGCGGTATGTATTTTTAATTCCATGGGATACAGAACCTTTTTAGGATAGGATTCTATTAAATACTTGCATTGTAGCTACATATTTTAGCTACAGCTACGTATTGTGGATAATAATTATGATGGGTTGCTCGTTTCTGAAAGATTAGTATAATTTACGTAACTCATAAGCGACTCAGAATGATAAAGATCTCAAATAATGACGTCATTATTTATCTGTGCAGTTTAAATTTTGTTATTGTGCCTACGCGATTTGCGGGTAAATAAAACACATTTTTAACACAATAAAAAGTAGGAATTATGAAGGATCGTTACGAATGTGGCACGTATGTTTGCTGTTTCCTTTTTTATGTAAGTACTGTAATAGATCATGTGCCACAACACACATTATAGGTACCTAGCAATATTCAAATTATAAAGGTAACATAACTTATAATAAAAGTAATTTTATCAGACATCACTGACCTGATATAACTTTTAGCGGAGAGAAACTTATTTGAAACTTACTACTTAAAATCATCATCCAATCGGTCCAGTTTCAAGATATGCTAATTAATAATATTCTATCATACCTACAAAGTAACACGTTACCAACGGAACCCAAGCGTGACTCTCCGAACACAGATTAATTAATACGATCGGTGTTTTAATAAGAATTGTTATTAATTCATTTTTGGAGGAACGTTTCTTACGAGTTAATTTTCATTAAAATGTAAATTGAGACGTACAAGCCTCGCATAGAAATAGGCATGCTCATTGTTTAGATATTATTAGTGGAACGGGAGCAAGCAACGCCTTCAAGCTATAAAATATTTAATTACAATTTATGGTATTAAGGAATTATCAAATTATCTTTTTCTTTTATTCGTGAGTTTATACCCCTATTCGGAGGTATCATTTA
>DWEM01003066.1:0-11182 GCA_018245935.1 Agara belti belti | reverse complement strand
GTACCCGACCCGGGATTTGAACCCAGGACCTCCCGATCGGCAGTCGCGCTAGCAACCGCTCGACCAACAAGGCAGTCTACACATGTAATGATTAATTTTTAAAGGTGTCAATAAAAAACTTTAGGTTACTTATGTTTAAAAAACGTGAAAATCGTAAATGATATCCAATAGTTTCTGTTCAATTAGTAACCATCCAAAAAAGAAATTCACAAACTAATTAAGTAATAAATATAATTATTAACGTAATTAAATTACTGTTTAAATTAAATTATAAATAAAGGTAAATTACGAATCAGCAATCGATCAATACATACTGTACTGTACTGTATTAAACTGTACTGTACTGTACTGTATTAAATTATATGTATTAGAAGTTATTATAATGATTGTTGTTTAAGTTATAACATTGACTTTAGACTAGGGTTCTACTACTTTAATACGACCCAGTGTGGGGCAAACCGTTGACGGATTGTTACTCTCCCCAAATTATTAAAAACAAAAGTAAATATTATAGTATAGTGTGAAATATACGTGTATTGAAAAATAAAATTAAAGTATTGACAAGTGAGTTATCTTAGTCACTTGAACCACTTCCTTAATAATACATATATTCAAGACTCCCAGAGTTCGCACGAAGTTATGAATAAAAATGTTTATTTATTTACCAAGTCCTTAAAGTCAGACAGTTGGGATCTACAGCTCCATAAATTCCTTCGTACATAGAGCACTCTTGGCCAAAATGGTGGGTTTTAGTACCCTTTTATTTTTGTTGCCCCTGTCATAACATTTACCAAGGTTTAGTGATGTTTTGTGGCCTAATTCTGAACTCAATATTCGGAACAAGATCGCATTTTATTCGGTTTGAATCAAATCGTACACGATTCGTTTTACTCAAAGATATGATATAATGGCTGACCCAAAAGTGGTGTTAAATGGCCGGTACGTATAATAACATTTCTTGTAAGGATGATAATGATGATGGACTTGTGATCCTATTAATATGAGGAGGCCTTGGTAATTGTGTTACTTCAGCAAATTTTCAATAATCAATTCAATCATTACATTTAAACAAAATGAAACTGCATATATTGCACATTTATTACTATTAATAATTAATAATCTATATTTTTAATATTGTAAGAAGTTCGACAAGTTAAAACAACGTTTCTGACGCTATGTTCTGCGAAAAATTTTGCGTTTGATTCGTCACTTCATTCATTGATATGTTTGATACTACGAAAATAATTTATGAAATGCACGGACCAGTAACAAAATTGCGATTGGCCTGAAAGCTTAAATGTTTTAACTTAAAAGTAACACCAATCCTATATTATGTCTGCTTTCTTCTGCGATGCAATATGCAGCGAAGTAGACGAATGGACAAGGTAACGCAATCCGAGGTGTCTGCTTGGAATACCAAGAGCCTTTAATGTATTCGTTCGGGAAAAAAACGCGCCCGCCCGCCTCAGGTACGCACCGACGGAATATGATATGATCAGGAGTTATAAAAGTGTATAATGCAGACTGAAACAGATTTATAACAGATGATTTGAAACAGATATATAAGGCGAGGTAGACTTAGACGTACGTATTTTAAACAAGACGGACCCGTGCTTAAAGAAAAATATTTTTACAACTTAATTGCAATCGATCAAAACTTTAATTTGATTGCATTTGCCCGACAAACAAACGTAGAATAACATGCTATAACTATATGTATTTATTAAACAATTAATGATTTCTTCTCATGAAAAATTACTTCTACTTTTTATCATTGATGGTTAGAGCTATTGAAATTGCAAGATAATAATTGTTATACCTACATTAAAATTCGATTATTCAGGCAGTGCATACGATTTGCGTAATATGCAAACACCTGTACGTAGTGACCTTATATGCATGCTAAAGCAATGAAACAGCGAGCTAATCTGAAAACTAAACTAACACTTCACTGTTCTAAGTGTTCTAACCAACTGGAGAAGTAATAGAACTTTGGGCGATCATAAATTTTCATCGAACCCTTACTGGGCATTATTGTTTAAGTACACATTTGCGGCTTAGTTATTTTTCTCTTATGGATTGTTTATAAAAAAAAATCATCATCATCACGCCAGATAGGTGAAAATCTGCGATAGAGTGCAGGCGGCAGTGAATTCAGAGGCGACACTAAAAATATGGCGCAATGGCGCATATCAAGGCAAGTCTAAGTTCAATCCCGGAAATTAAGCAGCAAACCGTACTGTGATGAACTGGAAATATAATCTATCCCAATCATGGGAAACAAATCAATTTTCAAAATTGATAACAAATGAAATTCGTTTCAAAACCTATGTATAGAAATATTTCGAGTTGCGAAAAAACTAAGCAACAAAAATATCAATCATAGGGTGCACGTTATCCGAGTTCAGTGACCTTGAACGCGCTTCTATAGATCGCTACGCACACAACAGCTCGATACAAAATTGCATATCTTGAGCACAGCCTGTTTACACAAAACAAATCCCACGGCAAATTACTCACAGGCCCACAGGCGAACCATTGAAGCGGCAAATTATTTACGAATAGCGAATCTCCGGAGATACCACTTGGCGCCAGGAGTAATAAATTTTGCAAGTCCAAGCATTAAAATCTCGTTAAAACGCTGCCTAACATCGGTAATACTCTTTACATAGAAACAGCCCGCCGACTCTGTGGTTAATGTAACGTAATGAAACAACCGACAACTCACGAGATGGACGTGGCTATCATTGCCAAAGCGCAACAAGTGAGTTCACTCAACTCGTTGGGCGATCAGTCGACTCGATTAGTCGTCTGGGACGCGACGAAAAAAAGGTGAAACGACAGGGCTCAGGCCCAGGTGGATAATATGTCCTAAACAGAACCTGTATCGCAACTTATGGGCGATTATATAGTGGTATTTTGTGTGAGCTTCATACTCCAATCCCTATGGCAATTTACTACAACTTACGTGAAATACGAAATAAAGAATATAAATAAAATTTATTTAGGCTGATAATAGAAACACGGGGAACAAAATATACGTATATGAAAAAAAAATAGCGAAAAAAAAAATATACCTAGGTACTTAATGATATTAATAACAGTAACTAAGCCATGCGTTTGAACATCGCAGCCCAAAATGGGCCAGACACGGCCGTTAGTTTTCAAAAAATATTTATTATACAGATTTGTACAGATTGTATAATCATACATATATAATTATGCGAGTATGTATAAACAGGTAGCAAGTAAACAGAAGAAGCACTCGGACACAAACAAAGCAACAACATTATTCTGATATTATCATATTAATAGACCGTATATTAATCATTATTGTATCACAACTTCACGTCGTGATAATTACGTATAAAAGAATAAGGAAGTATAACGAAAAGGAAACAATTCATTGGGGATTTCCTGTTTTTGCATCAGAACACAAAAAGATTTTCCCTTACTCCCCTACTTCGGTCGGTTAAAATTGTCCGATTTATAGCACCCCCTAACCGAAAACGTACAATTCACATTATGTATTATACCTGGTTCTTTGGTACAAACTTTGCATACGTAAAGGTAGGTAATGCTATTTCATTTAGTTTAATCCTTGTGAACAATCAGACGTTTTGCTTTTGGTAATATCAAAGTCAACATGTGTAATTTACAACAATTTACAAGAAAAGATTGTCAGTAAAACCGATTACATGGCGAGATCCTTATGGATTTTCTACAAGGAAGTCGTCGCGTGTTGGGAAAACCTCAAACCAGAGTGATTTCCATATTTCCCATGTTGGATAACAAAGATCGTGATGAACCGAGGACAACGTGTACGGAACTTTAAACGTCGATAAGAAAAATAAAAATAAACAAAATGTTTTATTACTCGTACTTTTGTCGCAATATCTGTTTCAATCGCGTGCCAAAAACGCCCTACAACTGACCTGATCACCTTGAAGCACTCCAGCCAATGAAAATACGGATTTTCACGAATAATCAAATTACATATTGGTCGGAATATTCGAACATCTAAAAACTATTGTTTTGCGAATTCGAGACCCGTTCGAAAATACGTCTGTCTAACTGTTTGGCCCTGTTGTTATTGACATCTCCTTGGATGGTGCTAAAACCGTGTCATTCATTGTTTAATACATTTCACGAATACAATGGACAATGGTGTCCATTTAGAGCACACATAAGCATAGCTATGTTAGTAAAAGGCTCTGATATAAGCGGTTTTTTTATGATAGAAATATCAACGCGGCTTCGAGGGACATAATATGGTTTTGTATGTGGGTGGTCCGGACGTGATCGAAATTCTATATTGGAGATCGGGAAGTGTAAACTTAAAAAGAATTTTAATAATGTCCAATTACCTCAATGTTTCCCTGATGGAATATACGGAATGGTATGATAAGTTATCAAAAATGCTAAGGTTTTGAGATCACAGAAAAGAAAGAATGAGATTGGTAGACGCTGAAATTAGTAAAGTAATGTTTTACGACCAGAGGGACTCAATGTGAAGTTGAAAATGACCGGCAATGGAAGTCAACGTTTTCGAATCAGCCAAGTGCTCAAAAACTGCTGCCACATAACCACTTCATCTAAGTGGTCAGTACGATCGTATTTAAATAACAGACCCACTTTAATGCACAAACCACTATTGATTAATATTAAATTGATAATCCTAAAGTTTCAAATCAATTGTGGTGCATCAATATCTTATTAAAAATTAAAAATATAGAACGCGAGGACAGTAATTGAGGTAAGTGCTCAAACTTATAAATTATTATTTCCTCAACGTCCTCTAATACTGCAGAAGTTTACTGAAGTCGGCACAAATTAAGCGTAGCAGGTGCTCAGTGCGACCATCTAAATTAACATAGCGTCTAGGCGCGGCAGCACGACTGATTATAATTACCAACATCAGCGATGTTACCGATAGTTGCGTAAAAATATTATAATGCGACTTCTTTTACGAATATCGTCAAAGATAAAATAATAATTGGTACAGTTATACAGACGGCTATCGGTTTCAAAATTACGCAAATCTATGCCTGTGTTATGGTAACTGGACAGTTGATGGACATACATATATAATAACACAACCACAAGAAAGAAAACGAACAATGCTAATATTCGACAAATAGAAAATACTTATATCATTAAGGCTACTTTTTGTATCGGTTATTGGTAAAATAAGTTCAAATAAATACATCTGAACCAAGGTTATGTTCCATACTAACGGCTACGAGAGGGAAACGTGCCCAGCAGTGAGATGTTAAAAACACGGCCAAATGAGTTGTACAAAACAATTGGGATACAAAGATATCACATCGAAAGAGATTAAGTAATATAAAGTCACATTAGGAACTTTTACATTAAATCGAACTTCAGAGGTGATAACAAAATTTTCCATAAGAAATGCAATTAACACACTTTGTCGTTGAGAGAGACGTGTCAAAACATTTTAAGACGTGTTCCGTGTCAACGAGACAACTTCCTGAAGAACTCGAGAACAAAGTTTGAAGATGTCGTTACGAAGGATGGGATTGGCGCTTCTTGCTTGACACGAAAGTACATATTACAATAAAACGAATTTTAACAAATTCATGTTCAAAGTACAAATATAATTGCAGAGATGTGTACATATATATAACAATGAAATCGGAGGTATTTTAAAAAAAACTAGGCCACGAGTAGGTAATTTGAATAAACGGCGGTGCAGGATAACTTTGATGAAATTAAAAAAGTAACAAGTTTATTACCACTTTAATGTGAGTAATCAGTTGCTACCTGCCTCTATAGGAAATACGTTTGACGAAATGTATATTACATACGTCGTTGGTAAAGGTGCAGTTTCTAATATGCTCGATCAATGAGAAACGTTGAACATATATTATGGTGGCTTACAACTAGTACGTCGCGCGATACAATGTGCACTCACACAAGGTTATTTGCAAGGCCAAGGGCACAGTCGAGTCAAAAAAGGTATCAATAAGAAAAGGTAACTAGGGCCTTCAACGTTTATTGTAGATGAATACTACAAGACATGCACACATGTATTCATTTAGCGAAGAATTGTTAAGGTATACTTTATTCTGATGAACATTGTACATACGAGTAATTTGAATCTCATAAACCGAATACCATGTAAAACTTGCGTAACAATAGATCTTAATAGATTGTTTTCGCCAGATTAACTCAAGTTCGGCCAAAAATTTGTTATTGATCCGTGACAATTCGAAATTGTTTATTGTAAATGTGAAACAATGTCAATTTTCATATACAGTGCGTATCTTAATATATATATTTCTTGTGTGCGTGTGTATGCCACTGAACTCCTTCTAAACGACTGGACCGATTTTGATGAAAATTTTTGTGTGTGTTCAAGGGGACTTGAGAATGGTTTGGATTTACAATTTGGTTCAGGGGAAAATATTTGTTTAATTCATTTTTAAGTAGTTGTTGATTTTATAATGTTTCACATTGGATCCGACAGACTGCGCCACCATTAAAATGTCAAATATTAATCAGCTGTCAAACATAATATGACGTACGTCCCATCAAATAAGATTAAAATCGGTTCAGATTGGTGTAACTAAACTATTTGTATGTAAGCTTGTATTATATAAATCAGGACGGTGTATTATTTATGATTGCAGTGCACATTACAGAAGCAAGCAATTTATCATTCACACTAAAGACATAATGGAATGGATGAGTTGACACTATCGTGCCACGCGACTGCCATGAGACATGACTTAAGACGCTATCCTCCCGCTGTTAATTACAACAATACATCGGTTTAAAGATTTTCTACCCGACCAATCGGGAAACTGGTCGGGAGACCGATCGAGAACTGCTCGGAATGCCGTCGCAAGGTCGGGAACGTTCATCGGCCAGAGATCGTCCGAGATTTCCACTGGAATATTTTTGTTACGATCAATCTTTTACAGTAAAATATAAACATAGAAGATACATCAAAAAAAGAAGTTTGTAATTCAGTTGCTTTATGCTTTCCGAAAAGATTGATTGTTATTGTCATGTATAAAAAAAATATCATTCTTGGTCGAGTGGTTAGGGATCCTGGCTGTTAAGCCGTAGATCGTGGGTTCGATTCCCACTCAGGACAAACATTTGTGTGATGGGCACATTTGTTTGTTCTCTGTCTGGGTGTAATAAAAATATCTATAGAAGTAATATATATTATGTATCATAATAATATGTGATGTATCAGCTTTCTTGAGATGAGATGGTCGTGTGCAAGTGTCCAAAGATAATATTAATACAGAAAAAAACGGACTCGTATAGAGCACGAACGATTTCGCCGAGAAAAACTAACAAACCGAACCCCTCTGCCACAGTACCCTGACATGAGAATAATTACACTGTAATGGCCTATAATTAGCGTAATCAATCTGCCTCCCACTCGTTTCAATCAAGCTCTCAACCGATAGTTTTCTAGATGAGACGCAGTTAAAACAAGGATTCACGTGATAAACGGATGCGATCCGATATACTAGTGGTACCTATTAGTATGGCGAGCGTCCGCTCGACATTGGTAAAATAAATCATATTTTAATGTATCGATGACAAAAATACACATCATTAAAGCGCAGACAGATAATTAATAGTGTTGCGAATCCAATTAATCAATGTACTACTATGTAATAAATAACAAACAAATATTACAGACGGTCCGCTCCTGAAAATCGCTCGCAGAATAAGTATACTATATCTGTATATGTATTTTACATACTGAAATCGTATATTATTCCATAAACTTTATCTACGGAACAGTATTGACCTCCGCGATAAGTTGTTTTTACATGCATCCGTTATCAATAGTGCTTTGAACATTCTCTCGTACGCATATAAACGATAATTGTGGTAATTTACTTATGAAATGATAACTATACAATTATAGGAATTAAAATATGTTTCCTCATTATCCGTCTACATGCCGATAGATAACTAGATATTTCCCACAGTTTCGCTCGCTAAACCTGTTTAGATTTGTATGAATGTTTTTTCTTTATTGCATTGGCCGACAGACAGACAAACGAGCGGCCTGATGGTAAATGTTCATCATCTCCCATGGACATTAGTCACACGGAGAACGGTAATTAACATGACCTTGCATATCCAATATCTAGTTAACACTAACAAGGCATTATTCGGCACACACACTTCGAAATACATAAGTAATTTTTAATATAATTTAAACGATAAATCAATATATAACTAGGCAAAGACAAAACAGTTAAGCATTTTCCTCTTCTCTTTGTCCATCGATTTTCTTTTGTTTTTTGGTGGCTATGAATGAGTTTCATTATCAAAAATAGTACCTATTAAAAATATATTTATTAACGCAACCCTTGATACAAATTAAATTAAACAATCACAAAATTCAAATTAAGTCAAGCGTAGTAACCGAATATTCAAAGTGACTCCATTAATATTACAATTTCAAGCCGTCACCGACTTGCGTTATTACAAATCAAGCGATAAATATAAACACGAAACTCATCATTGAATAAACAATCGTAGTAGCGTTTAAACGTAGTAGTATTGCACCGCAAAGTTGACACAAAACAACTGCAACTTATTGAATCGGTTTACAAGAATTAAGACACGTCAAAACTGTAAACTGGACATAATTCCTACTCATTCCTTTGACCCATGACACGCGGTTCGACAAAGAGACGATACGAATTTCTTAAAAGCTGTTATAACAAAGACAAATTTTTATTACAGAGCTTCCAAATAAATATGTTATTATCTTAGTGCCGATGATTTTAAGCCGTTTCTGCAACATTTCTGTTTTTTTTTTTCATTAACTCTCATTAATTAATTTAATGAGAGCTTAAGGAGAAACAGAGGCCAGACATTCCCGTATTTTATAGACTCGTAAAAATTAATAACATTTTATACAATCTAGGGGACAATTTTGCCCGTAATGAATTAAAGGCATTCATATACATATATATATACTATCTAAGAATTTAGCTGGATTGTATAACGCGGGTAATAAAAAATATACAATGTATTCAAAGTGGAATTCATTATGACTCTTAAAAGCATATCGTCAACATATGATCCGGTCAAGATATTACTTTTCTTATGTCGCAAGCCACGAAAATGTCAAAAAGTTAAGTAAATTCTTTACAACCCCTTCACTATAACATTATAATAAAATTTTAAGCAAGACGTAGGTACATTTCTTCAAGTAGTTATTACACGGTAACATAATAATTACATAACACTCTACTACAATTCGTACGTTTAATAAACGAAATTGAATTTATTAAACTGATTGCGACCCCTTTAATTATAAACGCGACCCCCAGATTGAGAAACGCTGTTCCAATGTAAACGATCAAATCAGAATATTTCAGCGCCAATCGTTTTAATTGATATGCCAATGTTACTACTACATTTGAATATTGAACAGTAAAACAAGTTAAATTAAAGGTAACCTTTGAAGTTATTTATTTACAAAAAAGTACGCTATGTAATATGCTTATTAAATTCCAAGTGTTTATTAATCAATCCACCGAGTATAACGAAATCACCATTTACTACGTTTAATTGAAATTCTTATGTACATATTAAATTATTGAATTGAAGTGTCTTTAAAATGTACAGTTTTATTCGTAACTTTTTCGAGGTCACACTTCCAGTATTATTCCGGTTTTACTTCATTTTTTGGACAGTAATAACCTACGACAAGACCAACACGTGGCGGCTCCGCCTTCCTTTCAATGTCATGGTAAACTACACTTGAATCGTTCCTGACGAAGACCACTTTATAACATACCGGTATAAGTAAAAAGCCCGCTAACCTAAGTTAATTCAATTTCGAAATAAAAGTCAAAGTAAAAAGAAAAATACTATACCAAAACATTTTCTAACGAGTGGGCAATTCATCAAGTACTTCCAGGGTGTGTGCGGGGGCGGTTTTTTCTTCTTGCAGTTCCTATGCGAGTCGATGTGCGGGCACCGCTCATGGGCCCTGCCGTGCTTCGTGAACATTCCGATTACGCCCTGACACTTCCATAGACTGTCACATCACTGGCGACACTTGCACGACACTGGCACAACCGACACACTAACACAGATCACAAGGATGCCACTAAACAATCATCCGTGGCCATCAGCACGGGAGGCCAGCGCATACGTAACTGCAAAGAAAAGAAAACAAAAAAATGTAGTTATAACCCCTCCCCAGGCAAAACAAAAACAAGAGAAGCGAGAAATTACTTGGTCTCCGGCACTGAAGTAGGACAGACATATTCAATAGCACTCGTTAAGTGCTCCATAATTTAATCTATGCTTCCGTTCGTCATAAAAAACTAAACAAAAAATGACACGCCCGACAAAAACCAGATCCGTTATAAGAAAGTGAAAGTATATTTACAGGCACATTAATTTTACTCTAATACTATTTTCATATGATCATTTGTTTAGAGTTCTTATAGCTCCGTCGAGAACAACTCCATTATTACTACGATATTACTAGTTATGATTATTGTAATATCCACTGCGTAGATGTCTTCAAATCATTGAATTAACATACTTGTAATTACATGGTTGTTTTCGAAGAATATTTAAATAACAAACCATAAATTGTTGTCTGTTAAAATAAAAAAACAAAATGTGAAAAAATATTTACATCAACATTCGTAACTTCATTGAGTCTTAATTAAATAAGGTTTATTATTTGTCTTAAGCCAAAGTAAAAAGTTAAGATCCGTTGTTACTTCTTCAATTGCAGTTACAACTTGTTGGTAATGTAATTGACGCTGGACAGCACCAGTCCTTATTGTCCAATTAGTATTTATGGGTAACATATATAAAAGTTGTATTGAGCACTCGTGATATTTTCCAGGCTTCTTTAATAGTTCAGAGGAGGGGGACTATATGGAATGACATAATATATTGTATACGTAAATTATTATTCATAATGTAATGTTCATTTAAAAGGAGATATTCAAATACAATATGAACATTTCGACATGATCGTGTGAATACTGTGACTTAAACATTACGTTCGGCGTGAGACAAGGATAAGTGAATTATTTCCATTTGTTTATTTGAATAATTGGTCCGTAAACAGTCATCTGAGATAATCAAAGAGTAATAAGATTTTTTCAACGTAAATAATCGACAACCAAACAACTTTACG
>DWEM01003065.1:0-11183 GCA_018245935.1 Agara belti belti | reverse complement strand
TATGTCCTTTACTATGAAAAGGTACTCACAAGTGCACGTTCAAACGTCTCGTCCCCTTATCAGCATGTAATTCCCTTGCTTTATTAATTTACGGTCAATTTAAATGTAATCGCCCCCAATGAAAACAGGTGTAAAAATAACATCAATTGAAGTGATATCACCAATGACTGCGGCTTTGGACGCCTTTTTATGTGAAAATAGCAAACGAGCAGGCATCATTCACAACTGGCTGCTGCCGTCCATGAAGAGCTGGAGATTTGGAGAGTGATATAGGTTACATTTTTCGCGGGAAAATGTCTGTTGATGTGTGAGTGACAAGATGGCGGATAATAGTGTTGCTAGTTTAAAAAAAAAACAAACTACGTCCAAGGCTAGTGCTAGATGGCGCTACACTACGTTTGTTTATAATAAATCGCGAAGAACGAAGCTGTGAAACATAATATTATGAATGAGTAGAGTCCTTTAGAGTTTAAGGTGCTCCAAACTAAACGAGTGCTCTGCTAGGAAATACCTCACGAACACGTGCTGTAATTGAACAATGTTATCATAATCTCATGTCGCCACTAAAAATATTTATTGTGTCGTAAAATACTAACGGGCAGTCTACTGAATAATATTTGAATATCAGCTACTGTCTATTGTACGCTTTATTAGTCTAGACGGCCGCTGATATTTTTAACACGGATTTATTAGCTTAACTATGTTATTTTCGTCTGATTCAAAATGTCTGATTAATTTGTAAGCCCACGCGCGTAGGTATTAACGACCGATTGATATGTGACATATTGTTTTTTTTTATTTGAGAAAATTGAAATGTTAGAAACAATAAGTAAAAGATTAATTTTTATGTTAATAATCTATTAATATAAATAAACTTAAGTGCTGCTTAAACCCATTTTGATAGGACATTCACTTAACGATAGATGTGCTAATATGTATTTATAGTGGCTATGCTTTTTCTCCGAGAAATATTGTGGATTCCTGCATGAAAATTATAAAACGCTTAAAAATTATGCAATATTTTAATTTACGTATCATGTTCAGCATACATATAAACTAGCCAATCTGATAGATCTATCTATCCTAATCAATAATAAGGAAGAAGCCCTTTGCACGTAAAGCAAATACCTATATTCAAGTATTATAAAAATAAATATTCTATTATGAACATTTTCTCTAAGAAGGCGACTTAAAAATAAATATCTAAATAAGAATATTTTTATCTCATGTTTCTAGTTCATTGAATTGTAGTATTTCTCTGAAAAAAATATATTGTCGCTCATATAAAAATATGAGCGACAATATACTGATAAAAATCAGTTGATTTTCTTCGGAATTCAAATTTCCGCGTAAAACCAATAGAGAAAAGATACAAGCTTCGACTTTTGAATAAAAAAAAGATTAGTATAGGTAGTAGGAATGTATGGTGGTAGACATGTATAAGAATTAGAAAGAAATAAATGAATTAACATTCATTAATTAACATTATTTAAGATATTATGGAATATACCCTTTTTTGATGACGACGGGAAACCTTTAATACTTAACCGTTGCCTCGGAAGAAACATATGGTACGTGGGATTCTTACCACACTAAACTCCCCTCGGTGGTTTTCTGTGCCGCTGTAGGACTCTGGGATATCTAAATAAAATATGTAATATGTGCTGTAGACTCTTTTATTGGTCCACTGCTGGAGACAGGTCCTCTCTCATAGTGAGTGTTTTAGGCTTTAGTCTACCACGCTTTAGACTTCACACACCTCAGAAACAAACATTTTCATAACATCTCTAAAGTGTATAGGTTTCCTCACGATGTTTTCCTTCAGCGTTATAGCGAGTAATATTTAAATTTTACGTTATAAAACACACGCAACGCAGACGGCCCGGAAAGAGAGGCCAATTTCAAACCACTAGGCTATCGCTGCTGGAATATATGGAATGTGTATTTGTAACCTAAGCTTGCGACTAAAAACCTAACCGGTTCTAATCGCATACATGGTAACAGATGACTCTTCCCGTTGGTAATGAAACCGTTTTCTCGGGAACCTGCTCCCGCCCTGACGAACGATCCTAGTATGCGTACCCGACGCATGACTCATGCCATTTTTTCACCGGCGGCGAAGAATTCATTCAATTCGCGACGCCACTGAGTATTACACACAGATAAGACATAGCTACTCATTGTGTCGGACTGTCAAACGTTATTTAGAGATTTCAATAGATAACCCAAATACAAATATTTTACCTTTATTTACGTAGAAACGTTTTTGAAATGCGTTGCAATGAACATTTTAATGTTTAGTGTTCAAATACATTCCTTGTCTATTAATATTATACAATCACGCTAAGTCTTTAACGGGGTTAGCAGCAGCACTTACCCTCAATGCACTTGCACTCTACATATTGTCTGATTCCAAATTAGGTGATGAAACGCCTGTGTTACGGTAACCGGACAGCAGCATACAATTAAACATTCTATGTGATGCTTATAATATTTTTATAACGCTTAGTCAGAACGAACAAATAGCACATCGCATGTTTTCCTCGACGAGAACCAAATCTACGATGTTCGACTGTTAGGGTCTTTTAACACTAAACCAAGTATTCGTATTTCTCATGGCACATGGCACACCTGTCTGCCTTTTTAGTCTATGCCCATACGGTCTATACGTCTGCACAGCTACTCGTGTGTGTACTCCGCCTTGCATGAGTCACGGCTTTCATGCGGCCGCGGTTACATCAATTTGGTAAGAGTCGCCAATGAATCATGCTCACGCAAATGTCACGTTACGGAAAACGCAATAACAATAGTAAGTAATACAATAAAATTTTGTGGTTTCAGCGAATTTTTCAACACGAGCCATTCGTAATAGCTGACACGACAATTTTATTCCAAGTAATGTTACAATCGATATAATAATAGTAGGAAACGATAATAGCCGGAAGCAGATGATTGAACATGAGGAAAAATAGACCATCGAGAATTTGTTTAATGTGAAGAGAGTAGCAAAGGCACTGGCAATGGTCACAAATAGCCGTAACTGCCGATGGACCATTGCATCTGCAAGTATCCTCTAATAGGGCAATTTAAAAAAATAGGGCAATAGAGATGGGACTGTTCATGTCATTTCATGACCAGGTGTTAATAAGAATTATAGTTGGTGAGTATCCACTGGTAATTAGGATTGCACGAATGGGATTGTTAGCAATGTTAGTCCAATAGTACCTACCTGCTACTAAGTGCAGTTAGTATGTGTTAGTATTAAGTATCATTGGGTTCTAATTATTTGTAACAAACCTATTGAGAAAATACAGGTGTGGCCTTATATTATATATGTGTGTGTATGTTTTATGTGTTAAATGTGGAAGAAGGCCACACAGGCACTTTTTTATACAAAGTATACAACAAAAACAAAAACGAAAATAATAATAATTTAAGACTACATCCATTTTTTAATTGTGGCCACACTAAAAGATATTTGAATATGGAATAAGTTGTGTCTGTGTTTAAATTATCTGTCATCATATAAATGTTCCTGTATAATTGTATTTGTATGAACATAATTTATACGATGAAAAAAAAGATTTGCGCTGACAGTTTCAAAAGAGTTTTTTGAATGCTATTCTTAGAGAACCACAGTGCTAACAATTAAGACTATTCTTAATATTAATGTTGACATTTAAACTTGTTTTATTACAACCCATTCGTCGTTAAATACCACATAATGTACACTGGTAGTTCCGGGTTCAATTTCCGGCTAATGCATAAATTGTGAGTATTATGTATTTATTCTGTTCAAGTCTTTGTGTGTGCGTGATCGTGGTACGTACTCACGACATACATTTGCGACGTCGGTATTTGAGTGTAATGTAAATGATATTAATGGCAATCATTGTAAGTGGAGTCTCAGTATCGAGAGTAAAAAAGTTTTTAGGTATGTTATCAGTAAGCTAATAAACAAAATTAAAATTAGGATATAATTTGAAACCTAATTATTATTGCTATACCATCACGCTAGCTCCCTAACGGTGTAGACAGTAAGCACCGAGTACCAAATAACCCTGTCCTTAAAAACCTGACGTGTTTCGTTTACATTCATCACTCTCTTCATACTTATTCGCCAGTTTCGGAGACTTAATTCCACCATCAATTTGAATTTTATTTAAAACTTAAAAAATAATAGTCTATGGTACCTACTCTATAGTCTATAATACTTAGGGATTAATAAATTTACATCCTAGCGAGAGAACGAGTTGAACTCAAGGCGAAGGTCTTATTAAGTATTCAACATTGATTTCTTATATAAGTCAACGCAATATCAAACAACACTCGGAAGAAGTGATAATAACAATAATATCTTAGGGCAACTACACACGCGGTCATAGAAACTAGAAGAAAGATTTGATTGTTTGTTTGCATGAAATAGGCTCTGAAACTACTGGACCGATTTGAAAAATTCTTTCACCATTAGAATCTTACATTATTCCTGATGAACATAGACGATAGAAAATTTGAAAAAAGTTAGGAATCCGTATGAAGACTTCGATATTGTGACCCAACGTGTGAAAAAACTACCAATGAAATCGTTATATCGCGTACGCTGCCTAAATTATTGAAAATAGAGCAAAGTTATGCAACACCGTGCGAAGCCGGGGCGGTTCACTAGTATAATATAAGTTTTTAATGCATGGGTTTCTTAAATATCATTATAATTCTTTGAACTTCTTTTAATAGGCTTGCGTTTGACTGAAAGCTCACCTGATGGTAAATGAGGTACAGTCTAAGATTTAGCTCGCGTGCTTATAAACTATTGCCTATAAAGTGCCTATTCACTCTTATTTTGAAGAATCCCAAGTTATCAGGAAAATAAACGTCAGCGGGAAGTTCCTACTCCGCTGTTTGCACCAGAAACAATTTTCCGAATACTTTTGTCCGTCCCAGTAAAGTCTCAGTGATATTATTATTATTACTATTTAAAAATATACTTCATCAACTTACTACTAAAAATACTGCTCTCTTCTTTTTTAATTACTTAATCTTTTAATTCATTAATCAGTCGTAATGTATCGGCGTAGTTACGAGTAATCCGATTATCAATCATGTACGTAATTAAATACCAATTATATTCGTTTTTCCGGTCCAATATACAATACTGTTTGTATGGTAACTTTAGTACTTGAGAATGCCCTTATGAAGCTAATCACATGACTGAGATAGTATTGAACGATAGCCAGCCTTGTACCGTACTTCCCTCGAACTTTACCGTTGTGTTGCTATGAGAAGGAAAATCTCTTACACGATGTGTTTTAAAGGAATATATGTAGGTGAATAACAAATTTGTTGTATGGACCATGATCGTTTTTCCTTTTAACGTTTCATTGTCGTCATTGTCTTCACGAATGAAAAATGCTTAGGTCAGTTTGCCACGCTGTTCAAGTTCACGCAGAGTTCACACGGCTCAAACAAAATTATAGAGAAATACTAAAATATGCACAATATTTTCTCATAATGCTTTTTTCATGGTTACAGCAAATGTGTGATGATATTTGAGTCAGCTGAAAACTACAACACTAAGCCACCACGATTTAATGCTTTAATTTAACATTATAACAAAAGTTTTTTTAACTATAGCTTTAATAAGCTATGTAATGTTATGTTTATTATACGAAAAACAAAATGTGTCAGTAAAAACGTGTCAAAAATAGTATTTTCTTGTTGTAAAGGAACAATTGCGTTTTAGCCTAGAAGACACTTTTGAAATCTAAATTAGGATTAGTATGACAGTGATGTGGCTTATTAATTTCTTTTGAAAAGGCAAATAATAGTGGAATCTTCCTCAAGGATGTAGCAAAGTAAATTTTTTTTTTTTAAATTTTCAAAAATTGTAAAATAGACTTTTTTCACAAATTTTCAAAATACAATTTGCTATACAAAATACAAAAGACATTTTGAAATTACTGAAACGTACGTTCAAAAACTAATTTACATTGATAATAGATTATAGATAAGAGTAATTTTACATACGACTTCTTGTCCGACCATTTTAAAATCCCCTCGAGTGGTTATAGATAATGAGGTTAAAGACACTATACCTACCTACAGTAGAATAATTGCTTCATCTAAACATAAATAACAAAGATGTTTGTTCAAACATATCTCTTCTTAGAACTGTAAGCACTATCTAATCTACGACTACATATCCAACGAGAAACAATTTTGACTAAAGTATTTGTTGAGTTGTGACCTTGTTTCATTGGGTACAGTTGATATATCCTTTTAATAAATATACGATTACCATATATTTTAAGTAAATCTCTCTTCGACAAGAACGAAACATTTCATTTATTTATTTATTAAAATTACAGGATAAAATGAACGCGATAAAAGATTATTTTCTTAAAAACGCCATACATATTTGTATCTGTGTAGACTGGATAGTCTGCGCACTTATTCACAGTAATGTTTAAAATCTGAGTCAAAATGACACTAGAATAGTTTTTGAATATTGTAACACTACAACACAACGATTATATTTAATACCATACACTTAAATATGACAAAGGAACTAATGGTGTTCTTCCGTCAATTTATAGTGATCAAAGACAATTTTTTTTTTAAATAACTGTGTGTAAATTGGTACTTTGTTTGTGCTGAAAATTCCAAGGTTATATAAGTTTTTAGTATGTAATTTGAAATAAACCATAGCTACAAATAATACTAGCGACCCGCCCCGGCTTCGCACAATAGTACATCACTTTGCTCTATTGTCAATAATTTCCGCAGCATACGCGATATGACTATTTTTTGGTATGTTTTTGGAAAATATCTTATCGCATATGTTCATCAGGGATAATGTAGAATTCGAATGGCGAAATAATTTTTAATTGGTCCAGTACTTTCAGAGCCTATTCAATGTAAACAAACAATCAAATCTTTCCTCTTTATAATATTAGTTAATATCTATAATATGTCGGGAATGGTGCACACGACCTTTTGATTTCTAATTAGTAGTCTGTAATCTACCACAGATACACATATAAATTTCAAAATACATACTTGTGAAATAATCACACAAAAATTGCCTCGAGCAGACCCAAACCCCCAACCCACGTCTGCAGCAGAAGGGTTATCAGTTACTGTAGAAATGAAACTCTTTGAACACAAAGACATACCCACCTATGCTGTTTACACCGGATGTCTAAAAATAAATCAGACATGAATTGCAAAGCTAATAAAAGGTACAGCTCAAATGCCACAAAACAATCTACGGTACTGCCCCGATATGAAAGTTCCATTTCATCCATTCATGATTGTTATCAATATTATGTTTATAATATTACGAAATAGCAATATAAACGAATTGTTGATAACGGATTGAACGGATATACAACGTGCAATACTGACCTCTACGGGCAGAGAATATTAAACAGGGTCACAGAAGTTTTATTGTGAAAGTCACATATTAATGTTATTTTAACACCTGTGCCAATACTCTTTATTGAAACAAATTTACAGACAATTCCGTAACAAATTTAGCTTCAATTTACATTTCAATCACCATCATCATCATCAGCCCGTATCCCTCCGCTGCCGGAGATAGGCCTACCCCAAGTGTCTACTAACTAAATAAAATCTTACATAATCACAAAAGTGGATCACAAACGAATCTATTATAAAGTAATTCACACAGTCCGAATTAGGGGGAAAAACTATACTAGACAAACCTTCAGGTTGAATGTGATTGTTCGAAATCACAACAGATCCGACTTCTGAATGAGTGACGCATCCCGCGGGGATTCCTTATCGAGTCGCGTGCGCAGCGCCTTTATAATACGTCGCGCGTTCCAAGTTCAAATCATTCTCAAAGCAACGCCCAACGGTTGAAGGTGTTCTGAAAGAAGTCACGAATAAAATATAAATATAATAATTCAAAATGAAAAAGTACTCAGTTCTCGGCAACAAGAAGCGAGTGACGATGGAGATCAATCAAACCAGTTTGAAAGTTATGGGCAATAACTGTATAGTTATAGTATCGGTCAATCATGGAGAGATTGAAGTGATTGGCAACGATTGCCGGGTGGAGGTGAAGGATAATTACGGTTCAATCAACTTCGTCGGCAACGGTGGTCTCGTCACCGTAAACAAACGTTTCAAAGGCGACAAAGTGTCGCTGGTTGGACCCAACTGTCACCTGCAAGTGGACGGCAAAGAGAAACCAATGCCCTCGTACGAAGCTCAGCTGTCTCCGTTCAGCAAGGAGCTGGATGACGTCATCGACTCTATTTTCACCTTCGTCATGCGTTGATGGAAAGAAGAAAATAGTGCTCTGTTTTTCTGTGAATCTCTTACGAGAAGAGAACGTGAAAATCCGGTACTTCGGACGCTTGTTTAATAGTCGAGCTCCGCGGTTAATGAACCTGGCGGACGAGAGGTTTTTTTAGTGCCGTTAAATGCTTTGATGTAATGCATTCTTTCTCTGTTGCTCTAACTCTTCACTAGCCCTCTGTTATTGTAAAATGAACCGTATGAAAATTGTATAGAATTCGAATTACTATAACCGGCCGCTTCCGGTTTAACAAGAACTCTCAGGTGAAGTCCCTTCTAATATTTCCTGTTTGGCTGTATAACTTTTTGTTGTTGTTTTAATTGATATAAGTTAGGACTGTTTTGTATAAATTACGTGTGACATGTTCGTTTAATGAACGCTACAAAAATGTAGAGACAGTGTAGAGTTTTTAATTCTTAACAATTGTGTCCTACTTATATAATATGTATTTTTTATCACACTAAGAGAGCAGTTTCAAGGAAATAAATGATTAATCAAAAAATTCGAGTATTTTATTTTACTCATTATTTTGAAGAAATATAGAATACATACATAATACTTAAATAGAGGAACATACATATGTATATAGCTATATAGAGTAATTTGAAATAATAAATATAGTATGTTGAGTTCATTTACTATTAAAATAAATAGTCTTATTAGCAGCACAAGGGGATAGCAAAATAAACTGCGTAGTTGTTAAAGTGATGTTTTTAGATGTCATAATGATTGGCCCATTACAGTTAGAATTATTCATTTCATATCTTTGCTGACATGAAAGAATTTAAAGATAGTCGCCCTGGTTTTATTAAAATAAGCCTTTTTCCACCTGTTCGCGTAAACATTAACAGGTCATAGAACTCTATCAATACATTAGTATGTGTTACTGTTTGGTCAGCTTACGAAACAATGCTATTGTGGAAAATATAAATTACAATCACAAAAGATTACAATAATTATAACATAAGTATATATCATTAAATTGGATAAGATATAAAATATCAAATTAATTATCCAAGAAAAATTTAGAACTGATACCAAATAGAAAACATAGTTAATCTGGCTGGTAACCTATTTTATTAGTTACTTGGCTATGATTTTGTCCCACTAGTGGGCGTGGTTCTTCGCAACAGCTGGGAATCAAGAGGCACTTACTTCACTCCTCTGCATAAGTATGAATTGAAAGCGTTGGTAGGAGACAATCCTTCACAAGTTCAGATCTAAGTTTAAGCCAACCCGGATATTTTTGACAAGGTTGAAAACTATTACCTAACTACAAGTATCAAGATTGACTGGCTAACGTACCGGATCTCGGTAAATCTCGCCGGAATGTGGCAAAAAGGTCAGTCATAGACCACCTGACCGTCGTTATGTAACCGTTTCTTTGCACGTTCACGCTCAGTAAGCGCGGATCACATCCGTTTGATCTGTATACGCATGCACTCGTATTATGAGTCACAGATGAGCACCAGCGCAATTTGTTCCGGCATCTTAAGCCTGCAGGCCGCGCCGCTCAATATGGCTTAACTTGCACAATCTTTTTTAAAAGTTGGTTAATTTTTTTATTTGTTTGTTATTAAATTTCTAAACGTCATGTTCACGAATGATAACCCTTTCTTGTAATACTTTTCTATCGTCGATATTTCAGCGCACAGACCTTCAGTACTGGAAGTTTGTTTAACTGCATAAGCACTGCACTACAGAACTACTATATATGTATTTACTAGCTGTGCCCGCGACTTCGTCCGCGTCATTGTATGTAATTCTAAAATAAAAGCCTCAGTTACTACTTAATTAATCAGCTATCAGCCAGTGAAAGTCCCGTCAAAATCGGTCCAGCCGTTCCAGAGATCAGCCGGAACAAACAGACAGACAAAAATTAAAAAAAAAATATTTTTGTTATATATGCATTTAGTTAAAAGCGATTATTTCAATATTAGAAACAGACACTCCAATTTTATTTATTTGTATATACGAGTATACAGATCATCGAAGTGCCCAAGAGTTTTGTACAATAAACAATACTGGGCTCATAAATGTTTTTGTTCCGATAAAAAACCAATTTTGCATATCGGTTCACATTCATTTGCTAATGTTGCATATCTGACGAAAAGGCTAGCAGTCTAGCAGTGTATTGGTTACGCGACATTCGTGACTGGAAGCAATTTGAAACCATAGTTAACACATTAGTTGGATTACATCGCAAATGGATCTGTGTAACGAGCACCAATGTACCTACAAAGTACGGGAACGGACGAACAAGGTTTTTTTTTCCTTTATTATAGTCGATTGTGACAATTGTACGCAGCTATCTGATTCGAAATTGGCCAATTAAATGCCTCTGCTATGGTGAACGGACTGACAAACATACATACATAATACTCACATAGATTTCTTACACTCATTACACCCAGACTCAGATTAAACAAATTTGTCGCGCGCACAAACGTTTGCATTGGATGGGAATCGTATCCGCGATGTACGCTTTAGCTGTCAGTGTCTAACCACGAACGGCACTCGAAGCCTACAGCTACCTTCAAGAATTTCAACACCAACAACAAGGAAGAGACTTAGAGGATCGGATTAATCGGGTAGGGAATAGGCATTTTATAGGCAGGCGTGTTATACCCTCGTTGAGGTCATAGACAAACGCGAACCTTTTTGCAAATAATAAAACTGCTTTGTACTTAAAAAGAGCATTTAGTCAGTACTAATGTAAGATATCTGGAAAGGAATAAATAATTTTTATTTACATTAACAAAGCCTCGTTGGTCGAGCGATTGTTAGCGCGACTGCCGATCGGGAGGTCCTGGGTTCAAATCCCGGGTCGGGTACTATTGGATTTTTCTAATTTAGA
>DWEM01003064.1:0-11183 GCA_018245935.1 Agara belti belti | reverse complement strand
TACACACACACACGTAACGATGATCGTAAAACTACATTATCGCTATCATTAACCCCCCCTCCCCCGCCCCGTGGGGAGACACGAGCGGAGAATTGCTATTGACAGTGGCTCGTGAGTATAACGCGATCGATCACAGGAACACGTGTCACATACCCATATACATACATACATTCGTGTCTCGGACCTATTTCTGTTTCTGTACGGAATACGAAATAGCCTACGTTAATTAGCCAAAGCGTTTTTACAATCGCTCCGGTAGTTTCACAGATTATCTTGTGCAATCAAACAAACGAGATTGTAACTCTATCATTTTTGTGTAGATAAGGGACGTAAGCGCGGCCGGAGCGCATCGGCGTGTGTCGGCGTGTGTCGGAGCGGCACTCACTGCGCGGAGAGCGGCGTGTCGACGCCCAGCAGCCGCTTCCAGTGCTCGTGCGCCGTGAACTGTATGGCGGCGTAGGGCACGATGCGCGCCATGGTGGCGCTGTTGCCGCGCCACAGCGCCGCCCAGCCCTCCGTCTGCACGCTGTGCCTCACGAACTGCACCGCCGCGCGCCACGAGTACGGCGTGCGCCTGCGGACCGGGAGCCCCGTGTCGTCACGCGTCACACACACGTCACCGGAGCCACTACTCCACTACTGCGCCACTCACGAGATCTGGAAGTTGATCTTGGTCCTGTCGAGCGGCGCTATGGCGGTCTTGGCGATGGCGCCGGCGGCCGCGCCCGCCGCCAGCGACGTGACCACCAGCGCGCCGCCGCCCAGCTGCGCGCCGCCCGCCGCCGCGTGCTCGCCGCCCGGACCTGCCCGTCCATCTCGACGTCGAATACCACTCGCCATAACGGCCAAGGGAGGCATCGTTCTCCACGCCGTCCGGCCAACGGGAAGACGGCTGCCTCGCATTGCACTCGTTACGAGGAAACCCGCGTCCCGCGATGAGATAACGAACTTAAGTTCTAACACAACCGGACCCCCCTCGCCGCGTTTTTATAAAACGGCGACGGAAGCAGCCGGAATACGTGACTTTGTATAATAAAGGTGTTTATTCATACAACGATAGCGACCGAGAGCGCCGCGATGACGTCGCGACCATCCGCAGCGCCGCCGCCGGCGACACGCCCTCGCCGTGCCCTCTACGCGTCGTATTAATTTACATTACCTACGCACCACATCCGCGGCGAGCTTGCGAGAGCTCTCGAGAGCCGCTCTACAATTGTAACCATGTCTCTTGTTACAGTTCAACATTTCCGTACGCGCCATCGGGCGAGGTGTCCGAAGGCACTTACCGGTCCTCTAATACCGTTTATCGTCCAATTTCTTTTTAATGCCATCCCGAGAGCACGGATAAGGAGCCCTATCGCGAGTGTCAACAAAGGAGTAATCGAGAATTCGCGTTGGAGAACAGTAACCACATTTATTTGGACACCAAACTGTCGGTTTTGCCTTCGTTGTAATGTCTGCCACAAATCAAGGTTATCGTTAGGGAACATCGTAGTATGCACTTGTCGAAAGAACCCCTTACGTGACCCAGTCCTGGCCATATTTTGGTGAGTATTCATTAGTAACGGGACTGCAGGGCCGGGACTGTCAGTCAAATCGGTTCAAGAACTGACCATGGTGAGCGTGCGCGTGCGCGTGCGCGGGCCGCTCGTCGTGCAGCAGCGGCACGCGCGCCTCGCCCACCGCCATGTCACGTGGCCGGCCTCGGCCGCATCTGGAGACAAGCACGTCAAACAACAACCAGCATCCCGACAGTCTCGTGAGTCGCGCCGACCCCCCACCTATATTACATCACATACAATTTATGATGGCGGCAAGTAAACTACGGTTGCCATCAACCGAGCAGATGTCAGATAACCAGGCTCACTAGTCTTTCTCAAAGCGGGCGCCGACGGCCGCTGGGGGGGAGTGCGGGGTGGGGGAAGGCGTGCATCGAAGTAGTTAGATGTTAATCGATTTGTAATTCAAGCCAGCGTGGCCACCTGCTCTGTGAGGGTTGTGGGTTTGATTCCCGGTTAGAACTAATATTTTTGTGAATAACTTGAATGTTTCTTCTATGACCGAGTGTTAGTTTATTAATGTAGGCATATTATAGAATTTCGAAATAACTCTGGTCCGATCGCCATTGTTCAGTGTCTAACAATTTAGCTTCAGGTGGTGTGAAGATATTTATGTGTAAGTATGTATGTATATGTGAAGATATAAAGGTTTATTTCTTCGTTCCCTTCAATACAAATTAAAGAACTACTATTTCATTTACAATAACTCTAAAGTACAATATAGCACTTTTGAAAACAGAAGGATGCATGCAGTGTTTGATTTCAAAAAATGCTAAATTACAAAATATTTTATCTGTGGAATGTAAATGACTGTCAAATTGGGTGATGGATAAAAAAGTTTGAGAAGCTACGGTCTATATTATCATACAGGATATGAGATAGCATGTCTTATCTGATAGTAAGTACCACAGTGCATCTAATGTGATGTGGGGAGTACCGGCCGCTACATCAATTTTTGATAATTTCCAAAACAAAGTATTGCAGTCAGGGTCTCTGATCAATCGACCACGAGGCCAGTCAACGCAGGACTACAGAAATGGCATTGTTAGTGTGAATTCAGTTATTAACAGCCATTATTTGTCCATTCTAAATATTCTTATCACAATTATCTTTAGCAACCGACAAGCTGTTATCACATAATTGTCTTAACTAAATTTAAATGTTAATATTCAACATGAATCAGCGACCGTGAAGGATGTAATGTTATGAAAAATAATTAACAGAGACTCAGATGTGATAATACCCTAGACGCGGTCGTAATCAGTGTGAATGTTGTGCCCGATTGTACTTTCAGAGTGGCTGATACAATTTATTCATGTTATGCAAGGAAAGTAACTATTGTTCGGCCACTCGTTTACAAACAGTTGTGAAACAGCACAACGTGAAGGCGAAACAAATGGACAATTAAATTAATTATATAAAGAAATCGGTTCTGCCTCATCAATTAACTCAATTAAAATCACCTCGAAAACTGGCCGGCAATGGAGCTACCCGTGTACAATGACATAATCTAGGGGTTTGAGCATTGTTCACGGTGGAGACACATCAGCTGTGAGCTGCTTCACAGTGATTAATATATAAATAACATTAAAGGAAAACTTTGTAAGCAAACATACATAGGTACCATAAGAGTTCTCTGTAACATTTTCTATTGAGTACAGTGTGCCAACGAGCTTGGTCAGTGTGGCACAATATGTCCTTAAACCCAGGGAGGGTTACGGGAGCATTATGAGCAACAGTGTAAGACAAAAAGTTACTGAAACATAAGTATGAATATTTATAAAGTTGAGTGGCGAGCGAGAGCCTGCTGCGTGCGGTGGCGGCTGGCGACCATAGATATTCCCGCCAACTTACAACAATAGACACTTACATAATTCATTAAAGCTAATTGGCATTCAACCAACCAGCAGCATAAGTGACAATGACAACAATCGGAACATTATAAGGTTACAATTATAAAAATACGAACTATTTAAGTATTGTTTAAATATTGTACGATCCAGATAATTATTTATCGTTGGAACGAAGAACATCTATCTTTTTATAAAAATTGAAAAGTTCCGGCTGCGTGCGAGTGTATTGGACTAGTTGTGAATTAAAAAATGCTTTTACTGACAGATAATAAATCATATCGCATTACGTGGTCGAAATAAAATAATGTAATCGGATATGTTACGGAGACGAGCAGTATCTACGCGAGTGTCAAATAAGTTCAAAGTCTAAGGACCAACCTTGAGCTTGTCCACGGAACGGCCGCCGACGAGCCTACACACTATAATTAGAACAATACCATATACTTTTCTCTACTCACTTCTAATTCCAGATAATTTTTCTAATGTTCAAATTCACTTTGCTTCCTTTACTTTTCACAAAAAAATTAAGTTTCAACTCAGTGAATTGTATACGAGGTAATCCTCACTGACGGTTCCGTTTTATCGCACTCGTATAAATATTTCGTCGATAATTTTTGAATTACACGACACAATAACTCAAATATCACACTTCACAGCCGTTTTCAAACTGAAGCAACATAGATTTGAAACGTCAATGTCATCCTTGTCATTAATAATGACGTTTAATTTATGTTGCCATATGCAGTTATGAAAAGTAAACTTTACCACTGGTAACTATGATACAATAAAATCCTCAGGGTAAGCTGCAGTGGATTGCAATAGCAGCTCTGTACCGATGCAACTGTCGCGAGAATAGACTTGGCTAGGTAGGCAGATTTTATAAAGACAACAACATCCTGCCTATTACCTCATAATGTGAATATTCATACACAAATTTCTTTAATTTACAACATCTATTGATCTAAAGTATTCTGAAATTCATTCACATATAGGTATCCATAATACACAAAAAAATGTCTCATCTTTGTAAGATTAAAATGTTACCATAACATACCCCCATTTCCCATAAATATTTGCATATCTTTCATATTTCAAAAACTTTGTTTCTTTCTTTCATTTTAATTCAAATAGGAACATAACGCTAATGACTTGTACATAAAAATAAAAGGCAATATAAGCACATTCTTTATTCAAGAACCAAATATAAAAGCATTTACACAACTCATAATTTTCAACTTTATAACTTTAAAAAATATAATATTAGCACGTTAGAACTGTCCATGAGTGTCCATGACATTAGCACAACACGACACGACGCCGACACGATCAGTCGCTGAGCTCGAGATCCGAGTCGGTGTCGTCGTGTCGTCCCCGGATCGTCTTCTTGCTCTCGACGGTGAGGGCCCGCTGCTTGCGCGCCTCCGTCGGCGGCACCAGCACGTCGCCCGAGTATTCTATTACCTCGGATCTGTGGGCGACAATAACTTTGTTAGATATCCTCTATGATGTAGTCGCTGCTACATGCTATACCCTCCCAAGGTTTAGGTGCAAAATGTCAAATTCCAAGTTAGGAAATTAAATATGTACTGATGATTTAGGGAGGACGTACTTCTCGTTCTTCTGAGCAGACACAAATCCCCTCCCGTAATGGAGGATTATCGCCCTAATATAACACACTGGCCAAGTGTAGGCAAAAAATATAAACATGTCTATGTGGTCCAGGTTTCCTTGTGATGTTTACCATTAAAGTAAGTGATAGTTATTTAAATGATTGGTATCGACATAGGTCAAGTAAACACAACTCCATATGACCTCCCCGATAGAACTAACAATAGTTTCATTAAATAAAACCGACATATCTCACCTGGCCAGCCTCCACTCCAGCATCTCGGTGGAGAAGTCGTCCCTGTTGCCGAGGTCCGTGAAGCCCACTATGAAGTCTTTGGTCTTGTTGTCCTTCACTATCGCTAAGGTGGGGATAACGCGAATCTTAAGACGACCTGCAAGTAACATAAGTAGACTTTGATAATAATAATAATTGGTACCCAATAACCTAGTGGTTTGGATTTCAGTCTCTCATGGCTATGGTCGGGGTTCAAATGGGGTTTTATAACTAGTATAAATATCGTTTTCTATAGCGGGGAAGAATAACATCATGTGGACTCTTTAGACTGCCTTACGAGTTTTGCATAATGTTCTGTGGAGTGTAATCTCTCACGTATGTGCATTTGGCGCGGCTGATAGACTATGGTCTTCAAGGCACAGCATAAGGTGTCATGAAGGTCTCTAACCAGTGAGGAAGGGCGCCCGTTCTGCGTCCATCTTCACGAAGCGCGTCTCGACGTGCTTCTTGGCCAGCAGCTTGAGGTGCATGTCGAGGATGCGGCAGCGCGGCGCGTCGTGCCGGTAGAAGTGGCACACCAGGTTGGTGCTGCCCTGACACGCCTTGAAGAACTCCTTCTCGCCATCGATCTCCGTGTACTCACCGTGGCCCTGGAATAAGTTGACATTGTATATCTGATCTCGCACACCCAAAGTTGCTGTGAACTATCAACCAAGACAAGTCTACACACAGCTATCTGATTCTAAATTAGACAATTAAGCGTCAGCATCATGGTAACCGGATGCACCTCTTAATCCACAGACATTTGTAACCTTGTAGATGGTCATGATCGGGGGGTAGTAGGTTTTGACTTCCACCAAAGACAAGTATTTGTGTGCAGAGTATCAGCATATGTTTTGTTTCTTGTTATATTAGTATCTATAAATGTATTTAGAAATCCCAATCTCTGGTTGACTCGGGTCCATATGACTATGTGCTAAGCTACCCCGAGACATTATACATTAAATGCTGAAGTTGTGTCTCACGTTGGCGAGCCACTCCTGTTTCAGCTTGGCACGTTGCTTCATTTCTGCAATACGCTGCTGTCTGATGGCCTCCAGGTCGCTCTGGTCCAGGGTTTCCAATCTTTGTCAGGAACAATTAAATGTTTTACAGCATTATAAGTTTAAGGATTCTAATAGCTATAAGGACTTGTTTAATAGCTTCAATTATTTGTAAGGGTTCTGTACGCAAACGGCTTTCCATACAATAAACCAAAATATTCAGCCTTTGTCAGTTTGTCTAGTGAACCATAGGCATAATAGGTAGATTTGAAATTCTCACAATGCATGTACGGCTGTAGCAGCTATGGTAACGAATACTAAAATAAAAATATTTTTAAAATTAAACTGGGTCTCCATAGTGATAAATAAATAATTTTATGTTGAATGTACCTTTCCAGTTCACTGTCCAGCTGCCGCTCCATGTTATGGGCCACCTGCTGCAGTATTTGCTCCATGGTTGTGTGTAGATTATTGATACTGAAAGAGAAAGATCATTTTTTCTTTAATGAGCTACAAACGGCCTTAGCAGAGCGACCTTTTTCTATTTAATTTTGGATAAAACCATCCTGTTCGTACAGCCGGACACAAGAAACAAAAGAAGGTTAAGATAGATGTAAACCCCGGATGTATTAATGACTTGATGTATGTGCAATGCTGGGTACCAGAGTCACGGTTTTATGTTTGTTTTGAATCTCCCATGTGTGTCAATTTTCATGTAATAATTTAGCAATAGTAAATATTTAATGTAGTTATACTTTAATTCCCTGAATTTGTACGCTGTAAAAGGCAAAATATGTCTTGGACTAATAATCTTGTAACATCTTTGTATGTATGTCTTATGTATGTAAATAAAGGTCTTTGTCTTTGTCATAGTCTTTCACATGAATGCAGTGATAGCTTAATGTTTTGAAATTCAAATTCTGGCTTGATTTTGACTTTGTTTCGATTCGAATCGGGTGCTGTTTGATACGTCGTTGCTATGGTTCTTGATCAAATAAATATATCCTAAATGCTTTTACCGAACCCATCCATAAAATATTGAACAATAACTTTATAGCTACAAGATTATTCATTTATACTCACGAATATAAACCATTTCTGACGTTACGATATGTCTAGTTACGGCGGCCAATTTTACGGGCTTGCCCTTAAGCGGCGGTCTATTACAAATATTTTATTAGTTCTTACTGGGTATCCTTTGTGGTCCAGATTGCCCTTTCTGCGTTCAAGGGATTACAACAACAAGGCGACGATTTAACCGCTTAACTTTGTATGTATTCAGCGTTGGAAAATTTCCTTTTGCCCTTTGGTACCCGGGCATGCTGTTGGTCATTTTACGAATCGTATTTGTCATTGTTATTTAAAAATTACATTTTCAATTTTTTTTTATACTATATTGCTATCATTAAAAAATTTTGTTAGTTCAAAATTTACGTCAACCGATTTTGCTTTTGTTTTGTTTGGTAGCTATTTACTCTTACTAATGAAAACAATTTGAAAACCAAAAAAAAAAGGTGAAAAATTTTAATTAATTTTTTACGATCGGATTTCGAATAGCGGGCATACTTCAGCTATTATAGCTGTAGCGATGTGTGCATTCCTGTTCATCTTTATTAATGACAGTTAGATTTGATTGTTCAAACGAACTCGCGAGTGGAAGTTGTCGTCGAGGATGGGGCATCGGCCGTCCGTCACCCGCTCTTATCAATAGTTCTGTAATTTACTGATATTCCCAGCGCACGTTGCTAGGGAATGAAGTGATAAGCGTTAAGCGATTTTTTTTATTGAAATATATTTTATTGTCAGAACACAGTACATGAAGAGATGTTAAGCAATATATGTGGCTAGCGTGTACTCTACTATAAGTATGGTGTACGATTTAACAAAACAGATAATTTGAATCAAATGTCAAACAATAAATGTCAAAAGATTAAAGACAGTACACACGTGAACAAACCATAAAACTACTTGTGTATTTAACTAGTAATAATCATGTGATATCGAGCACGTTTGGAGGACATTATATGGCTAAAAATAAAGATTGTAGGTAATAATGATAATATAGTAATACATTAGGTATAAATAATAATGATAACTCTATACAACGAGAAATTATTTCACTGTTACAAAAATAATTTTTAAATGAAGCCAAGGACAAATAGTTTTATTGAATAAAATTCTATTCGAAAACAATTATAATGTTGATATTTCGAAACATTTGAAAAGCCTCAAATTTCACCGTTCCCGTTGCACGCATCTAACCAAATATTTGCCGTGCAAACACCGCTAGTGCCGCCGAAATAATTAAGCGGACATTTTCCGAGTAAATATC
The DNA here is from genome assembly GCA_018245935.1 of Agara belti belti. Lineage (NCBI taxonomy): Eukaryota > Metazoa > Arthropoda > Insecta > Lepidoptera > Hesperiidae > Agara > Agara belti. Next base: position 2,553 of record DWEM01003064.1, on the reverse strand, counting down.
AAGTTCGCTGTACTGAACCGCTAAAAATAGTCAATCGGTTAAACTTGGCAACGTTAATATTGTGTTAGAAAGCGCTTTAAGCGCTTAACTTGTAACTTGTTCCATATTGCAGCACCGTTGTCCGGCCGTCATTCAGTGGAAATGCCCCATTACGTCGCAACCATACGCATTGTAGTAGCAATTCTTTCACAAGTACCACGGAGTATAACCGGAATTACCTTTTCACGTGTTATTTCTCGTTTTGATGCCGTTTAGTGATGTTATTCCTTAGCGTTATACCGTATTATGCTTCAGCAAATTTTGATTTGGCCGACGCTGCGGAAACTTTGAGGATAACTGGAATTGTTTGTGTACGAGCGCACATTATTCCTATTGTATGGCGTAGTATATTGAATTTGAATTTATCAATAGAATTGTTTATGAATTATTGATTGATAAGGCCTTTAAGTATATTATTGCCGCTCAATTTTAGTGCATACAGTTTTTTAAGGCTTAACTGATTAGATGACGCTCTATCTGATGATCAAGGATACATTAACCCGGAGACTTATATAGAATACCATGTACCTATAGACTTTGGTTTCCTGTAAGCAAATGGAAATTTTACGTTCGGGAACATCTGACTTCCACTCTTTGTCTTTGTAAATATATTGACAGAGTTATGAAAAAAAGTTTTATTTTAATGGGCGAATTAGATTTAAAAAAAATTTTTTTTTAAATGTGCGAATTAGTTTTTTTTTTTAAACTTTTATCGTTCGCTTATTTATTTCTTGCTTATTCTTTCCAGAATGTGGCTAATGGGTGCGTTGGCAGTGCTGTGTGTGGTCTGCCAAGACGCGCGCGCGGAGTGGCGCTGCCCCGAACTGAGCTCGCGCCCGTCCGCGGAGTGCTCTTGCGACCTGCCCCACACGCTTCGGTGCGCTGGCGACCATACCGCTTTACAAGTACGTCTAACTAACAAGTAGTATATGAACAGTCGGAAGTTTATGACAAAGCTTAGTGGTCGCTCGCTAGTCTCTTCGACCATAAATTAGACCAAATTGTAAATGAATTGCCATGCTTCGAACAGTTTTTTCTACTCTTCCAAAAAAATATTTTTATCAAAAAAAAAAAATTATTGAAACAGAGAAAAAAAGTACTTTCATTTTTAATTTTTAACATTAAATTTATTATAATCATAATTTTACTTGTATTGCGATTACTGCTAATGCATTGGCGACCAAACCACGAGTGTGTATAATACATACATACATGAATAAATATATATTGTGTAAAATAACTTATATTTGTGTTTGTTTCACTTTAAGTACTTATGTTCAAAGTCGTTGCAATCCTTAAGTTATTGTTCCTTATTCACAACATATTTCAAGTTTCCTTTATGCTCCAAGTCGTAAACATCACAACATTTTTGAGACTTCGTTTGCTACTCCGTCGAAAGCAGTTACTTCGTGTTTGATATTAAACATTAACCGTTTATTCCCTTCCATTGTAAGCTTTAGCTATGGTATTAATAAGATTTATTTTACCGCTAATAATTTATAAGTACCTAGTTCTGAAAAGAACTAATAAGACTTTTACAAAAAAATTAAACCGCTGAAAAAACTTAAAAGTAATTTGTTTTAATTGTTATGGAACCAAGTTCGAAATATAACCTATCCAATAAAAAAAATATCAAAAATGGAACTACTCTGTCAAAAGTTATATGCGTGAACATACATTTAAAAAAATGTACCTTTCTTTTTCTTTTCATAGTTCTACTCTGAATATTTAAACAGTAATCCAAGTTTTCAATGATTTCTGTTTAATAATGTATTTATATAAATATGAATACTCGAAAGCGTTTGTTTGCGTTCGGTAATGGTACAGCTGTTAGGTTTACGGATCGATTGTGTTATTGACGATGAATGTTATTCCAATTTTGTTTACGGCGACTTGCGTAAACACCGCCGCGGAGGACGTCGGAAAATATTTGTTTCTAATAATTACATACTGGAATATGTTGGTTTATATGTATAACATCTAATATTCTAATGTTTTGATATTCCATTGTTCAATTTCATTAAACTTTGCACTTAAAACTGTATCAAATTATACTAATTTTATTACACGCTTTATATTAGTTCCACCTGTATGTATGTATGTATGTATGTATGTATGCATGCATGTATGTATGTATGTGAGTAACTTTTTCACTTCAATATAATTATACCTGCCATCTACCGGACCATAGACACACTATTTTGTGTACGATGCATTGATTGTTAACGATTAATATCTCTTAATGTAATATTGGGAAGCTAGATGGCGCTGTTTTCAATGTGGTAGATAAGGATTCAGAGTAGTAGAACGTTTCACTAGTTATTTTTATGTAAGTACATAGATACATAGTCTTAGTTTTGTAATACACAAAGCGGTAATAGGTTGATGGGCAACATTTTAGCTTCCCGTTCTAGGTATCTGGGTTGGAATCCTGGCACGGGCTTCTGACCATGCATTATTATGTACGTTTTAAGATCAAATATCACTTGCTATAACGGTGGAACCGAAACATCC
>DWEM01003063.1:0-11184 GCA_018245935.1 Agara belti belti | reverse complement strand
AAAAGGAGGAGGTTCTCAATTCGCCTGTATTTTTTTTTAGAATAGGTAACAGAAAATCAAACATGCCTGAATAATTCTGAGAGACCAGCTTCGGTTGGACCGCGGCCAATACGACTAGTGGCAATAATGAGCATAATTAATAGATGGAACCATATATCTAGCGATATAATTCATTAGATCAACTGCCTATGGCGGCTTAGACGTCTAGGGCCGACTTCTGATCGCAAGGATTGTCTGGTACTCGACAAATACACGCAGGGCTAAATTCACAATAACATTCATGTACAACGTATGGAAAAAACACATTGCCCTCCATAGATATCGTAGATTTGAAAAAGATATAACGTGGATGATTGTAGTACATGTATCGCAAAGTTACAACAACGTCAACGCAACCTATCTTTTATAAAAGATGATTCGAAGTATTATCTTGATCATCACAATTGTTACGTGTAGCGACTCGGGCTTGTTTTTAACGGACTTCAAAAAAGGAGGAGGTCCTCAATTCGACTGTTCTTTTTTTTTTATAAATAGACCAAAGTCATAGTTTACAAACACCGTCAGGTAAAGACAGCCTGCAATTTCAGGCGCAACATTATAAGTAAATTACAAGACAGACAATAATTAGCGCATTACGGAATGTCTTAAGGTTTACATTAATAACATAACCGTGTAATGGATATTGTAGCAGATGGAGAGGTTAGAGTAAACAAATTTTCCATTCAATACAGTGCTCTGTTTACATTTACTGCGTTTTCATTCGCGTCTAATTTATCTATTGGCTACATTAGTCTTATAGTGCCAAAGATTATAAGCTCTTTTGATGTGTTCTGCATTCCGATAGATGACGGCGGTGCATTGACTCGAGAAACCGAATAGCGATGAGGAAATCCGTGAAATTGGAACCGGTAAACAAGCCACCAACGCTAATTTGTCGGTTGTTGTTGTTATCCAGTACCGGAGCTGTGGTTCCACGTTATTAGGCCGTGGCCACACTGAACACACGCGGAAACGTTCGCATATTACAAGCGACGACGTAAGTGAACGCTCTTACTGGGAACAAAAAGGTTTACCACGTAAATAAGGAACTACTATTAGTGAGAGTTTTTAAATGTGCTATTCCGTCTGTTTTGATTCACATTCACATCTGTTCTAATTCTCCTGATAGAGATGACTTCTATTGAATAACTAGCAACTCGGCTAGGCGCAGACGCAATCGAGATTTTACAAAATGCTTGAATTCGTTACCTTATCGGTATTTAAAAAAAAGGCTTCTATCTTATATTGTAACGTTTTCTTAAAGTTTTTTGTAAAACATTTAAGATCATGATATCTTTCGAATGGAATGTCGAAATTTGATAATGGATCTTTAGTCTTCCCCTATTGTTAAAATAAATAAATATAATATAGCCTATATCACTCAATGATTAAGTAGCATTCTAATGGTAAAAAAAATATTTAAATTTGATGACTGATTTCTCAGATTACCTCCTATACAAACTCACTCATAAACATTACCTTTTTATAACATCAGTAAATGATTTATTTATTGCAACATATTCGCTTAGTGTGTCCACAACCTAAGAACACGGAAATAACATTAAATGAAGTTTCATAAGACGCGTGGGATACAAAGTTTTAGTGATTTAAGTTAACTGGTGAAAGATAGTAACTGATATTAGCTACATATTAAACACAATCTACCGTACCTAAGGACGAAATGAAACAATACAAAAAGATACATCTTTCAGATAAAATCGCTGCATACAGATCAATATGGTTATCTTATCTTGAGCAATTGCATTATAGACTCAGTGAAATAAAGATAACGAAATCATTGTGTATGTTTGCCGAGTAGATTTCCTTATTTTATTGTATTTTATTATTGCATATTTTATTTTTGGATGTTAACAATATTAATATAAATAATAAATCGATATGGTAAATAGGTACATACATAACTGAAATTTTCCCAAAAAGTAATACTCGATTATAGCAACGGCTAAAAGTTAGTGTTAATATAAGACTATAGACTAATATTAATTAAAGTTCAATGCTATTATCATGAAGTAACTAAATCTAGTAAATTCACATAATTAAGATACTTATAGGTTATTCCTTTTTCAAATCACTTTTCTTTGAATTAGCATTAAGCCTTACAACTTTCAAAAATTTTGACTGAAACGTTGTGAAAAATAAATAATGTTTTTATATTTCAAACGATTCTGTTGTCCTCATTAGCTGAACTGTTTTGACCTAATCATTTATTTGTGTCACAGTTGCTATGCTCACAAAATTATGAAGCAACTGGGAAAAGCTAAAAACCTGTTTTTAGCATTATTTATAGATTGTGAGATTTAGATTAGATACGCCACAGTATAAGACTCTAGTCCAGATATATAGAGGACAATAATATATGTTTTCTAAAAAAAAACGAAGTAAATTATACAGGATTATTCAAAACTACTTTATTTTAATTGATGTCTTAATGCATATTTTAAAATAAAACTTGCATATAATTAGCACACCAAAATTGTCATAATGTCAAATTGTGTCGATTAGCATACTTTTTGTGTTATTCCTGTGATTGTTCACTTCTGATGATTGAACAATTTTGGATTTTAATGAACAATACCGAAAAATTTAATAAAATACCTATACTGAAAATTAAAAACTGCTCCAAATTATGATGCTTTGTCTAAAAATCCAACAGTTTCAGAGGTTTAATGGCTTTAAGAATACATTTAACTAGTAATTTGTGAGTGTAAACTTTATTATGTTAACCTATGATCAATATTTTTTACCATATCTGGATTCAAACGGACCTTATGAAATAAACAAGTTAAAAAATAGAAATAAATATTATATTTATAACAGATGTTTCAAGTCACTTGACAAAGTATTTAAACCGAACGTATGCCTCCGAGAAGGCAACATCACGCGGTGATTCACAGTTCACGCTGCTAAATGTTTACAGCAGAAGTATGGCCTGCTGATGTCATGAGCTCGCGCGAAGCACCCACTAACTCCGGCGACCATGAATCCCGCCACATACACGAAAGCACGTACTACAATTCCACGTACTACTTATACTATCAAAAATGAGACGGTTCCTAGGATAAAAGTAACCATACTTATAGTGTATGGTGCGTATATATTCTTATGTAATGGGCCTAAACAATGCGGTCCGCTATTCAAAACCTAACAGTAACAGAATTAGTAACGAGAACTCAGTCAAATAATATTTTGTGCGTAGGAGGACGTTAAATACCTTTATTTTATATGTAATCCAATATCCAGAAGAAAGTCGAAGTCCTATTTCCACACGATTAACACTGTCATTCATGTAAAATAACACACTATCACAATGGAGCACTACACAAATTTTCACTTATAATTAATGAATTATGTGAAAATATCACATAATGCGCCATTTTCGCAATAATTCCGAAGGACAGCAGTCGGCAGTCGCTGCCATCTTTTTTGTCAAATGTCTAAAAACTAAATATAGCGCTTCGAACGAACTCTAGTGTTATTTTTAGAAAATAAGAAGAATGGATAAAGAGTTGATTAACGCCATCTATGAATATTAATGCAAGCTCAATATATCACAGCAGATGGCGGTAAGAATAACATTAGTTGATGATACCTCTTTTTAACAAAGGCACGGTAGATGGCGTTAATAGTAGTTACAAAAATATACCTACTATAAGTATAACGCGTAGTGGTGCCCAATTGCTCATTCGGCGGGAAAAACAAACTTAACTGAAATAAAGTTGATTTCGTAAAGTTCCTCCCTATTTAATGATATTTAATCATGATTTACGATGTACATCAGATAAACAATTGAAATAAATGTAGATTTAGAACAGATCAAATTTTGCAATGTACCTATAACAATAGGTATGTATGAAGCACGAATAATAACCCGTATATATGTATAAGTATACATATATGTAATTGTCAGGAGAAACATGTAATTTTTTACTCAATATTAAAAGAACTATCGGGATCTCAACAACAGCACCACCAGCCCGATTCAACTATAACTAAGAACCCTTTATCTGACCCGAAGCCCACAAATGTTATCAAAACCAGATTAGCCGCTTAGGAAAAGAATCACAAATGCACATATGTATACTGGAACTTTATATATCGAGATTTAGACTGGTACATAATTAGTTAATTATATACATATGTATAACCGCTAAAATTTACTGTAGTCGTTCGTACCGTTGCTTTAGCATATTAGGTAATGGTGTTACGTGAAATACAGAGCATATTAATTAGTGGAAATGTTTTCAACAACTCTTGAAGAACGTTTGAATTTTAAAAGCAGCTTTCGTCTTTCTGTCGTTCCACACAATATACAGGGCCGCAAACATCGGCTGTCAATAGGCAATACGTAACTAACAATACGTCATGCCACCCCGTTTGCGGTGTTTGTTAGCACGAGGAGTGGTGAAAGTGCTTGTGCAATGATGCAAAGTGAACAGCGCTCTGCCTGCAACGACCAATGGAAACGACCGCGCGCTCTCACATCACTCGTGTCAGACACGTCTAAATAAATTCAAAGGTTTTTTAACAGAGTTACGCCTAACTACGTATTTATATAAGGCTTCCGCTTTGAATATCTGTCCGCATTTTTCTATGCTATAGGTGACGTTTCAAAGGTGTGTTGCGTTTCCTTGCGAAAGGTCATTGAACTCGATAAAGAGTTGTTTATTTGCTTTAGTTACAATATCGATTAAGTTCACCTTATTTCGTTTTATTTGTAACGCGAAACGATACCCCGTCATCTAAGAGAAATTTTTAACAAAGACATCGAGACTTTAGCTGGACAATGAACCCATTCAAAACACTTTTACAGAAGCATAACGCACAGTGCAGTTTATAAGTAACTTACGTAAAGAGGTTATGTTAACAAAAGCCGCTGCCGAGATAACTAACTATTAAATTTACTTACATAGGTACGCTTCGTGATTCCAGTAATAATCTACCGTAATATGAAAGAAAAGATAAACTTGTTTGGCAAGTAAATTACACTTCAAATTGTGAATTTGGACATAACCAATTTACTTTTATAAAGAAAGTTTATTTTTACCAAACGTAAGTAAATCACATTTAACTGGCAAGTGTGGGACGGTTTTAAATATCTAGAACAAAAATAATATCAAACCAAATCTAACGAATAACGTTATAATATTTAGGTATAAGTAAAATAATCGAATGTTTTCAAAATGAAAAAAACACGGCATAAATAAATGTTCTGTGAACTCAATCATCTTTAACTACACTCTTCCTTAAAATGGCTAGTACAGGTTGCCTTTTATTGTTTTTCTCTGCTTTATCATATTTCTTGGGTCCGGTGAAAGTTATTTGCGAATATAGTACTCGCATTATATATTCAAGAGGAAGTCTGATCGTTGTATACTGCAGCTCTGTTAACGGATTTGTCCTTTTCAGGATCTTAATTTTTTTTACTTACAGTTGAATACGATCAATGATATTTATCGACGACCTAAAAATAACATTCGGATTATAAATGCTAAAATTAATTATGTGAACTAAAAGAATTCTTCAACTAAAGAAACAAAGTAACAATGTAAAGAATTCGGAGACTTAACTTCATACACAATACACAAAAAATATTATCACGTACTAGTTTGTAAATAATAAATAAATTGTAATGGAAAATCTAAGTGCGTCACTAAATACTTGCCACCACGAAATTCATAGACTTGCTTAAAACCATTAAAAACAGTTTCAATTTACTCCGCTATTTACGGCCTAGCGATTATATAGGTAAGGTTTTGCACTATTTTCTACGCTCATTGAAGATAAAAATAACTAACTACACGGAAGGAACTATTACGGCACAATCTTAGATAAGTGATGTCTGTAACAAGTAGGTACTTAAAGCACGCATTGCAAGTTAAATACGTAACTAATTGTCGAACAAATTGTTTACAATAGTACTTTGAACAAAGATAAGTTAAAATATTAGTCGTAACCAAGATTTTCACTAATTGCGAGTTATGCACTGTATATTGTACGTAATCAGTAGATACCTATATTATTACATTAAATCCTCGATTTCAAAATTGGACAAAGTTCAATGACCTCAACTCATAAAATATAGCAACATCTGACATTACTACCACTTATCTATCAAGTTATGTTAAAGTTAAATTTGTTAGTGTATGATGGGATTAACGTAACTGTATAAGTACTGCCGGAATGTCCACGCGCGGTTGACATTTGCGCCTCCCGTGTCTTCCCCTCTGTCGCCTGTCTGTACCATCGCCCGCGCGCCTGCACCCCCAAGACGTCGCGTAGGTTCCGTTCGCCGGCACCTCGGTTGCGCCGACGACTGCAAATCGTTTACGCCCAGCGAATGCACGCTCAAGCATTGTAGTCGAAGACATTGCCTACACAGATCGCTATACTTCGATACGATAAACAAGGCTTAGAATTATGTATTTACTTTTATTCGTGAAGTTACATACTTTCAATTCTTTAATATTAACCGTAATTTTAAAATAATCATACGGATATTATGTAGTTCATACTTACTAAATTACATGAAAATATTTGACAGAACGAGCTTTAGAAATAAACTGCCAGTACTGCAATGTAATATTAAATGTAAACGAAAAATAAATTTAACGTAACATCACGCCTGTATTCCCCGAAGGGGTAGGCAGGCAATATCTTCTTGTAATACATGTGTAGTATAGTAACTAAATTTGTTATTACGAAGAACAACACTGCAAAACTGTGACAACGAATGGTTTAAGTAATGATGAAATGAAGATGTTATAAGGGGACACTGTAACGTAGCGCCGTATTGCAAAAGCTATTATGTAACAACTCCAAAAAACAAAGACTGCAAAGAATTGCGGTAAAAACAAACAAAAGTCACGGTAAGCGTAGCACCTCGATGGTTAAATTGGTTTGCGTGTACTATTTATTACCGTTGCGTCGCTATCGATGCGCCGGGCGCGGGCCGGTAACTAGCGGAAGACGGAACTGGCAAATTGCATCGGGTTTTGTAAACACTTATCTCAAACTTGGTTCCAAGCAATATCAGCAAGGAGAGCACTGATGTAATCGACTGCGCCCGCGCAGGGGGAAGCCACTTTTCTCTTGAGTTTCTCCGCCGTCCGCCCGCGCAGTCAGAGCCGCGACGCAACACCGTACGCGTCTGTATACGATACATAAACGCGAAGCACACAACAAATAAGTAAAGCAATTGTAGTAAGAGTTAATTGTGTTAGTGTAAACAGTTAATAAAAAGTCAGTTAAAAGACACTTTGGTGAAAAAAAGAATATTATTGTAATCGTTGCACGCAGTCACCTTTGGGATAACTGTAAGGTTTGTTTTCTTTGATATTTTTAATGAAAAATATTTTACAATTACGTTCTATGATAAAATGGATCTGCGTACGTTCTGTTATTGACCATGTTCGAATCATTTATTTTAGAATATGTAAAGCTGATATTTATGTTTGAAATCATGTTTTTATTATTAATAAAAAACAGAAAATCGAAGTTGTTCAATTGTCATTTATTATTCAAAAAGACGTGTGTATTTAATTAACTTTATTTAATGTACGTAGCAGTTTACTCAAATATTTTGGTAATTGCACTCTACCTCGAAGATATTTTTAAGGCAGGGTGTGGTGAATTGATTATAATTGCGTTTCAAATTATTGTAATACTAGCAACTAGGTATAAAAGTATTCATTTCACCGACCCAATTACCTACTATCCGATTATTAAGACATAATTGAATGAAAATTTAGAAACTTGTAAGCAATAGTTCAGAAATTCTATTTGTCGAATGAAATAAAAAGCCGGTGATTACCACGGGAGTTGATTAGCAATAATGGACGACGTATATGTGCGTTTATCATTATTTATAACTGAGATTTTCCACTGTGTAGTAATTGTACGTGACTGTACGTGATTGATACTACATGAATGGCCTTTTAGACTGATAGGAAACAATGTAGTGGCCCACTCTGACAAAGTAGCGACTGTCCTCAATTTCTTTCGTGTGCGCCGCGGAGAACAATACTATCCCACGGTCCGAATGCCTAGAAATGTTTACATAGAACAAACTGGATAGTACCCGATAAATAGCTTGCTGCAACAGTTCCTTGCCGTTCCTGCAAAAAAGGCATTCGAATGCGCAACGTTGAACAATTGCTAACGCCGTTCGACGATTGTCGATGGTGATGAAACCGCGTGCGTGATATATATATCAATCAGGTTGGTTTACGAAAGTGTTGTGGAGACTGCATGAGGTTACGGCTGTTGGACACTACATCGGTGCGTAGCATCCTTATTTAATTAATACTTTAAAATTTTAAAAGTATCTTACGTAACTACTACGTATTATTTTAAAGATTTCTTACTACAATCCATACTATAAATGAGCATATCATTTATCAAAAGTTACTAAAAATGTAATTAGCTATCTAGATAGCGGTTCATAATTGCAAGTTCCGCGCAAAGCGTCCGTTATTGTTTATATAAGTAGACAAGCCGTTATAAAATGAAATTCTAACAGAACGTGTAATTGTTATGCAGTAGCTTCCGCTTTTTCATCAAATAGAGTCTTCATTATATTATTTTTTTTAAGTGTATAGAGAAACGTTTAAAGCGTTACAAAACAAATGCCTCGTGCTTTTTGTGTAGGTCAAAAACACACAGAGGAAACGCCTATCAAGAAAATTAACTATTCGTTTATAATTCTTGAAAAACAATAGGATTTTTTTTTGTTTCGCATTTGGTTAAAAGCAAAAGCGGAACAGGCATGAGTAACATTCCTGGATAACAACGAGACATTTCAAAATGTGTTCAAGTTTCCAATTAGGGCAATTCGTCGGGGCAACGGGGTGTGCGTCATTTATCAAACAAGTAGACTTATCTCAGCAACACTGGCAGAAATTATAAATGTATTAAACGCTGGCGTGAACTGAGACTAAAAGAACAAATCGCATAGTCTATACTGGCTCTCGTTAAATATGCTACACTCTACAGACTCTTCATCTTCAAGTCACTACTTTCTCTCCCCGGGGTGCAGATTCACAACCGTTTCGAACGAACGTAACATATTGAAATTTAATTTATCGCTGTAGATGTAAGATGTAGCTGATACACGCTCTGTTTGATATTTCAATGCCATTAAAATAGCAAACGCCATTCACCCGATAACACAACGGACATAAAACACATATCTTGATCGTGAATATTGACGTTTGTATGTACATACTCGTATATACGTTTTCAATGGTTTCACAAAGTGGGTCATGATCTTAAACGAAGGCACACTTTTATGTATAACGAATATGTTAATGATATCTCGGAATTAGCAGTGAACGGTTTTAACCTGGAAAAGTTCAGGTTAAGATTGCATTTCGACACACTAACATTAAAACGAGTTCGAATATTCGTAACGGGAAAATCAATTGATAGTTTTAAAATTTGATGCGGTAATAAAATAAAGCTTGGGATTTCACAAGTTTTTTCTGCATCCATAAAAGTAATAAGACCTACGTACATGCATTTGCGTTCGCCTTTCACTATATTTATACTGATTATTACTACATTACTAATTTTATTAACTGTACGTGTGTGTGTGTGGTCGTTACAAAATAACAATCAAATAATTAACTTTAACTACTGAATAAAAATATGATTGCATTTCTTCGGAAACGTATTTTTTTTTAAAAGCATTAATTATAAATGCTATATTTTAACACTTATGAATATAGTAATACTGTCAAATCTTTTATTTGGCATGTTTTACTTCCTTTTTCAGTAACTGGTGTTACAAGCTCACAGGTTTCAAGTCGCAAATCACGAGTCGGTATGTACGGATTAATAAAATTCAAAACAACTTTGAACGCTAGGTATATGTAACTTGTCGAGCAAGTGACCGGCAGGTTAAAAAGGTGCAGTTTTTGCACGAGTGTTTACAAAATTCCTGGGACTTTAAAACCGGAAAATTATGTGGTTAATTTTACATATACTTTATTTAAGTAACGCGTAACAATTACGAAACAGCTTTGCGGAAATATCAATTTCCAATAAACAAGACTTTCTACGAGAGACTGCGTTGAGTTTATTTTAAGATTTTCAAAGTAGGTACTTAACATTTGGCGATTTCGTTACCAAATGTTAAAGATCTATACTTTTCTGGTTCAATAACATTTTTTGTTACATTACTACGTATGTTTGGATTACTAGTAAAAAGGTTTTTAAATTCACTTTATTATAATTAAATATTATATTAAGTAATACACAATATCAAAACTGTACTAAAAAGATCATTAATTGAATATAGATATTATATTAACTCACATCTCGCGGAGAAAACGCGTTGATGTCTTTTATATATAAGTAAAGCGAGAGCACCACAAATACTTACGTGTGAATGATAACGCTGCATGAATACTTAAGTTATTGTTCTAAAATCGTAAGGGAGAGGATTTTCACATACACACGAACTACATAGCGTAATTAAAAGAATTATAGCTATATTATACAAAGTTTGTAGATGATAAATAAGAGCCATAATAAACTTTACGTTACAATTTTTTGATATCATATTGATTTTGTCAATGGTAATCAATCAATTGGCAAATAAATTGGCATCAATTGGCACTCGCGTGAAATTTCGAAAGTAACATGTCAATTAAACACCCTATTTTGCGACATCGAAAGTGATAGGTACGCGCGATAAAACATTGTATTGAGAGATCGAATGTCACGCCAGACCACATTCCTTGATTAATACCAACGGCACAATGCTCTGATTAGTGCAAAACACACGATTATAATAATATGGAATGGTAATTAGCGTCACAGTCAAAAGCTTGTGGGCACTTTATGGTTACATATCCAAGGGTAAAAAGGGTAAAGACATCAAAGAGTTAAAAATTAAATGCAGTCGTCACACTTGAAACCGGCCATCTCATTGTGACACGGAACCCTTCGTGTGCAAGTTCTACTCGCACTTGGCCGAATTTTAATTGTATTATTGCTGTTGTTTTTAGAGAGATTTAAGTAATGTTGAAAAGCGAGCTTTTCAACATTACTTCAAAACAGTGCAAGTGCTGTAGATCTCGGATGTACTAAATACACATTATGATATAAATGTGCAATATGGGC
>DWEM01003062.1:0-11184 GCA_018245935.1 Agara belti belti | reverse complement strand
CAATAACTGGCGGAAATAATATAGTTTTGAAATTGTAGTACTCAAGGAACGGGAATCCAATAGCTTTATTTTATGACAATAACAACACTTGCTAATTCTTAGCAATGAAATTAGAATCTGATAATTTAGACAAACTGTTCATTTTATTCAGACATAGACTACATATTTCTATTTGTTTCACATTTCACATAATAAATAAATTAGAACAATATTAGAGATTTGCACAATTCTATTTTATAAATTATTTAATGTACATTGTAAGAATAAGGGGTTTTTCTCTGCAATAGAATGTAATATTTACTATACATATATAAAATAATTATATACATAGTAAATATTATATCATAATTAATACACAGTGAGTCGTCGGTGTTGTTGCAAAACAGATTTGTCGAATGTATGTTTAAGCTCAACTCGTGTAGTGGAAACGCAGTGAGAAGTTAATTTTCACATATAAAATATATGGTCTACAGAAATTACTCGAAAATAAAATAAAGACTCGATGTAAATCAAGTGTGTATGTTTACGTTTCACTGCGTATTAATACATAGATACTGTGACCTATATTCGACCACCCGGTGATCCCAGTAAGTATAATAACGTAAATACAATTACTTAAAACTATAATTGTACTAAAGCTAATATTCTTATTGATGAAGAGCTCCAAGTTTCAAGACAGCAAGGCCTCGTCGAAAAGATGAAGCGCGATATAAACGCCCGATGCCCATGTCGTCGAACACAGTCGTTGTACTTACCGTTTAAAAATAAATAATATTTCAACAAACTCCCGTTGACAAAATTTAATTGTAATATATGAATATTTTTTTTTATTAACAAATCTCTTAATAGCAATAAAACCACGATTATTTTAAATATTGGTATTTCGAACTCCGTATATGGGACGCGTAAAACACTCGATTCGCAAACACAGGTTCAATCCGTTTGGCAATTTCAAGCAACACATTCTCTTAGACGAAGGTATAGGGCGCGTACGACACTATTTAATCGATTACAATCGTACCTGGCTCCGAATGGCGGCTCAACACTTCGACGAGGTGGAGACAACAGTTCATCGTACACTCCTGCATATCTGTAAAAAAAAGACATTCACGCAATTACTATTATGACGTGAAGCAAAATAACATCTCTTAACATCGGTCACCAGGTATGTATTAGAATGTTACGTATTATAGGAAATTGAAGAGTGAGTCGGTCTCATGTTTCTATCCCTGATCTTTCTTGTCTACCTTGATTAATGAATAGTGGAATCGTATAATAACAGATGTTGTTAATTTCAGAGTGACTAGGTACCTGGGGACGTGCGGCGACAGCGGGCGCGGTGCAGGCGAGCGCAACGGCGGGCGGAGCGGCGAGCGCATTGGCGACAATGCGGGCGGCGCGCGCGGCGGCGAGCGCGGCGGAGATCGCGCCGGAGTGCGCGGTGAGCGCGGCGGCGAGCGCGGCGGCGAGCGCAGCGGCGAGCGGTAGCGCAGCGGAGAGCGGTGCCGGCGCCGCGGCGATGGTGATCTGCGTTCGTTACATTGTACATATTATTGGTGCAGGTGGCAACAGTATCGTACAAAGATCCCGGAGTCCTCCAACAGCGTCGAAGAAAACCACCGAGGAGTTTTAGTGCGGTAAAAATCCCACATTACTCGGTGTCTCTCCCAAGGAACCGTGGTACCTTTTTGAAGGTTTCCCCCCGTAACCAAAAAAAAGGCGGTATATTGGTTAGTTACAATTCTCATTTGACAAACTATAAATATGTTATAAAAGTCCCGTTTAGTATATTTAGTATAATTACTGCACGATGTAGTCTTATATAGATTATTCCTTATTACCTCCAGCAATATTGAACATAGCCTCTCACAGACTTAATAATGCGAAGTGATGAGACTTGGGTTCCAAAATGCTTATTTATTTACTTATCCTTTATTGTTGAAAATGAGGTTCGATTTGCCGAAGTGGGTGTCAGCCTACACATAAAAATGTAATAGATAAATTATATTTGTACAGGGCTACAGTTTGTAGACGATAGTTTTTAAAGAGATCTGCACTTTGCAGAATAGTGGAAACGGTCAAATTATTACTTACTATCCAAAAGAATAGATAGATACAAAAATACACAAAAAAAGATACAATAATGATGCTTATAAATATAAACGGAAGAAAGCAATAAATAAGTATCATTAAATCCGTAGAAAGAGTACAATCATGAGATAATTTAAGAAATAAGCGCTAGTTGTGATAGATTTGAATAAGGAATATTTCAGTTAGACACGACAAGAGTAGGTACTCAACACCCAATTGAAAGACGGCTCATAGTCCGATAATTGGAATGAGTGAATTATTTGCGTGGAATGAGCAATATCGCTGAGTGGCTCGTATTTAGCATCACGAGCCATTAAGCTGAGTGAAGGGAAGACGTGTTCCGCATTTCAATAAACCTCTTGTTCCGAGCGGGCGTAGTTCGATGTACATTTATAATTTAAATTAATTACATTGATAAGCCAAAATTAATTGAATAATTCATGTAGATATAATTATATATTTACTTTTGTAGATACACAGTTTCTGTAGCACATAGATACCACTTCACTTTATATTACTCTGGTATTTGCAGTTATCTTATTACATACATATGTCCTTTTGAATAGTGTACAAGTGAAAAGTATCTAAATAAATAAAAACTGTAACGTTTTTTATTGTTAAAAATGTTAAAATCTCCGCGATTCCTCGACCATTCACGATGGCTTTTAAATTTTAGTATTTTTTTACGAGTAGCGCCATCTGTTGAACAACCTTTAACTCAACTAAGCGGTTCATCTGAGCATATGAAAACATAACAGACAGACAGATAGACAGGTGTAATTTCACATTTATAAAACTCATATGTCTGTTTGTTCAAAAATATGATAAACTCGGTGTATTTATTGTAAGTTATCCGGTACCTAGCATTATTTTAAAATCTTGACGCGCCGGATGTTCTGTATATTCTGTTATTAAATAATTGAAGGTTATTCAAAAAAAGGATAATTTTACATTGAGCGTTGTGTTTGCAGTCACTTCTTAGTCAGTCACAAAAATGAAGTCATTTCCGTACAATCATTGCCTTCACTGAATTGCAATAATTATAATACTGGGCTTGTTACTTCAGTTGTTTTAATCCAACATCTTCAACGAAATGTGCCAAAAATGTTTACGTTCCAGTGTCCAATGCAGGTCTCTATTGAACTATGTATTTTATAAATGTAGATTTGTAGAGTCAACAACACATGCAAGTAGTATGATCAAGGCCCATTAAAACCATAATGTCCTGTGACGTACATTAACAATTGTCTATAACGATAATATCAGAATCCCAATTAAAGTATTCACAGAAATGGTCAAGAAAATTTGTAGAGCTAACACAAGAAGCCTACTTGAGATATTGTTTACGATATTCACGCAACTGATTCGTCGTGTATAAGCGCGCGTGTTTCAATAACTGTTATATTGTTTACCTTTTGCAGCAACTTCTGGAGGAGCCACGTGTTTCTGTCACGGTCATACTCTGTATCGTCATCTTGGCTCTTGGTTATTCTGAAAAAATAAAGAAGATACGTAAATCAAGGTTGTATTTTTCTTTCGACCCTTTTTTGTTCTAACGCTTAACGCGGGGCTTTAATCCTAATGGGAAGGTTTGAGGTGACGGTGTATTACTTGAATTATTATTATTTGTTAAAAAATTCTTTCGCATTCATACAATTCACCACTAATTACATGTGTTAAGACACCGGCGTGCACTTACTGTATAAAAATCGCCAGCGTCACATACACATAATGTCTCGAGTAAATATTTTATATTTGACGGCCTTAATATTGAACTAGTGCCACAAGTCATAATATTTATTAATATTCTAAGTTGATACAATAGTCAGTACACCCATATAACGACGTGATCCAATAATGAGACGAACCATAATATTTCTGTATCTATCTCGAGTTCTATACTTTTCTAGGCCGATGTCACATGCTACTGTTTTTTTCAGACCACAGTAGTAGTACATGAAAATTTACCTATTGTTTTGCGGCGTTATGACAATTTAAAAATGTTGCCTGCCAATGGATCACCGGTTTAATAGTCACACCGAGGTTATTTGACACAGCATGACGAAATACTTTCTTCCACGTGCAGATCGATCGTTTGCAAATCGACAAAAAAACCGTATAACTAAGTATACAATGTTTGATCAGCATAGAGTCGCAATATTAGGACTTTGTTTGTAATATTATTTTAAACGCATATCATTTTCTACTTATCGGATGTCATTTCTCATCTTTTCCTAACGTCCATTTTTTTGGTATATTTTTTATTATTAGTACACATAGCTTTTCACACTTCGCAAGACGCAAGTAAATAAAGAAATTAAGCACCTGGGTGTGGTATTCGTCAAACATTACTTAATAAGGCACGAAACATCCAACTCAGGCCTCAGGTTATCTAATTGCTAATAATTTTGATTCTATTCCAAATTGTATAAAAATATAATTACAAAAGTATTGTATAAAAATATAATTACAAAAGGGATTTGAACCCAGGACCTCCCGATCGGCAGTCGAGCTAGCAATCGCTCGACCAACGAGGCAGTCAAATACTAAAAAGTAATTTCAATTATCTTTTTTTATATTGCATAGGCTAATTTGTAACAGCAATCTAGCCAATTTAGAATTGCTTGTTTTGTTTTATGAGTGTTCAATCATTTAGGCACATCGGCTCAGAATTACATCGGTAACATTGCGTTGTCTCTTTTTCTGCTTTTCTCCGAATTGAACACCTAAATCCGAAAGCCAATGGATACATGTAGCAAAAGTCATGTACACATTAAAAATCACCGATGCACAAGTTGAAAGGGGAAGGAAGAGAAAATTCACCAGATATGGTTGGCAGAAGGCCTAAGATAAGAAGTGTTCCAATTTCGTCTTAGCTTTTGGCAACATTTACACATTTTTACTATAGCAAAAATAGGTACTGTGTTATATATGAGTATACTTAAAATTATTTTTGAGTTTAAAAAGTCAACTTGACCAAGATGAAACGGCGCGGATTCATTATCTATTTTGGTTGAAGTACCATCGGTATAGTGGTCTGTAATAAAGCAAAGATAAATAAGACAATTTTTGTTTTGGTCTGAAAGTTGCGACAGCCAATTGCACGTGAATATTAGACGCTTCCATCTATTCTCAAAAGTAACAATACCTCTGTGATTAGCTTCAAATGCTAACTGCATTTGTAACTGCTACCTGCTCCTTTGCTAGTTCTTTGCATAAAATCTTGTGGCTACGTCGCAGAGAAATAACAGTTCCAGTCTATTAAATGGCAAAAATAAAGAAATTGGTAATAATGCGGGAATATAAAACATAAAAACCATCACGCCAAATCACTAACGGGGTAGGCAGAAAGCACCGATTGCCAAACCTCCATCCTGCCGGACCTGTCGTGATTATTCTACGTTGACCATAAAATGTTTTTGTTAAATTACAAAACAGTATTTTGTTCTTCCGTTTCCAGCTAAAGATAGTCGTCTAGAAGCTTCTGGCACATTCTACATGGCAGAATATGTGACTAACTTATTAGCGATAATGATAGACTTATTTACGTTCAGGATGTGTACGTGTTCAACTTCAAGAAAGTGTACTTCAAGAATTCGGTGTCCACTTTCCGATTTCAAATAAAACTACAGTTTTGTTTGAGACCTTTACCAGCCGCCCGATAATAGATTTCATAGTATCTCAATCGGTGTACAATCCCGTGTACAAAGGTAGTAAAAAAGTCAAAACATCAGAAGTATTAATTAACCGCTGAATGGTCTATTCACAACAATTAGTGCTTGCAAGACTGAAAAATACTTTTTTGTTTTTTTTTTGGGTTTTCTGGCCTGTAAAAGCTTAAACGGTTTAAAAAGACTGTTTAAAAACTTTGCTCAATTTGA
Organism: Agara belti belti; assembly: GCA_018245935.1. Lineage (NCBI taxonomy): Eukaryota > Metazoa > Arthropoda > Insecta > Lepidoptera > Hesperiidae > Agara > Agara belti. The sequence goes on along the minus strand of DWEM01003062.1, from coordinate 5,212 downwards.
ATGTGGAAATGGATAGTAATGACGGAATAGCAGTGAAAAGGACTGCCGCTTAGAAACTAGTGTCTTGTTCGTTCATATAAATTACATATTTGAAATTTTACTATTGTTCGTTAAAAAGGTTAAGTGCAATTTATAGTTCTGGGTTCGTAATATTTTTGATATTCATTTAGTGTAACAATAAATTTTCAAACAGATCTAAAACATACTTCACAATAACTGCTCTTATGTACGTATTGTTTAAAGTGATTACAACTCTTGAACTGGTTCTGTAAGACATTTTTTTTATCTTAACACGAGAATGACGTAATTATAATTATCGGAGGAACTAAGAAATAGTTCATAATCAACTTGAACACCAAGACCATGACCGTTTTAATTTTTAATGTTATCAAATACAGTCATGTAGAAAAATACCTTAAATCAGCTTCGCTAAGTTGCCTTCGACCACTCATCTATTAGTACGTATGTAAATAACGATTTGAACTGGTTGCTGTTCAACAATAAAAGTTCCTCATTCACGAAACACTGGCAAGTTAATAAGTATTTTGAAACAAAGTTTGTTTACGTAGACTATTTCAGAAGTTCCAAATTCAAAACTACTTAATTTTTTTAATGAGATAAATAAATTCACAGACTATACATAAAGACCAGTAAAAGTTTTCTTTGCTCCCCGCCTAATTGAATAGTCTAAACATCGCACTTAGTATAGGTAGTATACTAAAAGTGACATTTATAGGCATAAGCCCTTGCGTGGGTCCACTGCACTGAAAAATATTGTCGACAAACAAAAAAACAAAAAAATAATTAACGACTATTACTCGAGACGTGTATCGTGGAGATTATAAAATGCTTTATAATATTGTAACCTTCTACCGCATCAATTTATATCAAATTATAGTCAGAAGTAGACATACAAAAATAAAGTAACAGAATAGGTAATATTCATGCGAGGTATTTCTCTTAAAATCAATGCAGTAAAGTGTTGCTTACATAGTTTTCAGTTTCAACCTATTGTTCGAAAAGTCCGACTCATTTGTTTCCTTGGAAGCTGGTTAAGAAAATAATGCGTGTTTATATTCGTGTTACAAAATAATAAGAACAAATGTTATTGTTGTAAAGTCGAAGGGGTAGTCTTATCGTGTTCATTTTTTAAATCTATGATATCTACAGCTAATTTTAACTCAAGTATTTTCAATACTAGCACTAAAATTCATTCATCTATCGAAATGTGTTCAGTAAGAACGCATTCAGATATATCATAATCGGCGCTTCTGTTGTCTTGGTAATGATTCATATGAGGATAAATTCATAGTCTTCGTTGACAGGTGGTTGTATTAAAAACTTCAAGGATTACCTCTTAGATAAATCTCAGTCGACTTAATATGTAGTAGCTGATTGTCACTTTTTGTTGAAACAAATTATCTTACTACTTAGTGAATTTTATTGTGAACATTCGTTTAAATAGTGTACAAATACACACAGTACTCACTGTGATCAAAATATGCCTTACATTACGATTTAAATGTAGGAAAATACCTAAATATGAGTTGAAAGTATCATCATCAAATTATTTTGTCGTTGATTATAATTTTACAAGAAAATTAATTTTATACAATTACAAAATTCTGAAGTTTAACAATCACAATTACTTTTTTGTTTAAATGTGTACAATTCCTATTTGTGAACGTAATAATCTTGCGTGCTGATCGAGTACCAATTACTTCTTGCACTTGCGGAACAGCATTCAAACGCCTGACGCCACAATTTGTTTCAAACTTACTTTCCTTATCAGCAATGTGGGTGTGCACAATTCACTCCGTAGTAATGTTACCAGCGCTGTTCCAATTGTTTTATTGTATCACATCCGTCCAATTAACTTTCACAGCGAATCTCGGCGATACGCGCCATGCGTACAGCCAAGCCGTGTTTATTTAACTGCACGCGAACGGATTGAGCACGAGCACACTTATACATTTAATTACGAGGTCATTAACGCGATTTATTACACACAAAATGATATTTAATGTTAATATAGTGTTCTGCAGGGAATTACTAAGTGGCCGCGCGAGCGCGCGCGCCTTAGTCCTCTGATGAGGCGAAACAGCGCGGCCGCAGCGCCGGCAGTTAATGTTTTTATACGCTTCATCCTTTTAGCGTTCGGCGAGGTTCAGTAACGGGAGTCGGTAAAAAACTTTACGGGTGAACCTGTTTCTAAGAAAGGGACGCAGCGGTACCGCGCTTGATTTACCGATTCAAACATAGCTTACACCTACGACGATGGGCAAAGATTTTTATAGTAAAAGATCATAATAGTCGCTGAAAATTAAGGGGCTTATACACACGGTCAATATTTGGTAATTTGAAAGTGTTTGTACAGATACTTAACAATATAATTTTACTTTTTTTCATGTAAAGAATATTACATTTCATGGTAGGTAGGTATTAATAAAAAATTTAATCGATTCAAGCTATTGAAATCAACGCGAATCTGGTTTGCGGTATAATACGGTTAATAAAATTACATTCGATAAACTTCAAGCTTTGTGAACATGTAGAATACATGAAAAAAAGGTGTCCTTGAAATTTCCAAATATTTAGCGAGCACTTGCGCTGGTGTATCAGCTTTGTTAAGGTAAATGATAAAATCTTTTAACGAATCGTCAAAATTGTACTCCAGCAAAATACGTACTTTATAAATTTACAGTGTAATTAACACATGCGGTTTATCACGTGTTATGTATAAGAGCATTAATTTTATTTTGTGGATTTTTGGTAGATAATGTACGTGTGTGTATATTACATCATACGTATTTTTGGTAGTCATTAAAACATTAGGTGCTGGCGCGCTGGGTATAAGAATTAGAGACCGGGAGGGTAACGGAGAATTGGTTAGAACTTATCTAAATATTTAATCCTTTACTCATGCGTTAGGTCACCAGCTTTTTCATTATTACGAAATAGCCTTGCGCTTGACTACGAACTCACCTGATGGAAAATGAGGTGTTGTTTAGGATGTAGGAAAGCTTGCCTTGAATGTGTCTACTCTTGTCTTGTCTATTCACCATCGCCACCATTGTTGTTTCTGTAGCTCGCGGCCAGAATGCGGGTACGGTATTTTCTAAATGTCGTAAGTGGCGACTAAAAGTGGACTTCCAGATAAAGTAAGAGCTCGAACCGCCTAGATAGCGATCCCGGGAAGGACGACGGTGTGTGTCAAATTCAAATTCAAATTCAAATTCAAATTGTTTTATTCATCACAAGGTACATACATACACTCAATGAAGGTCATGCTTTGGTCATCTTAATTACTTACTTAGGATTTGTTTGCCCCTCAGGCTATAGTAGACCGGGAGAAAAAAGCCGTTGAAAAAAAACTCCCAGCACTCTTTTTAAATAACAATGATGGTAATGTGTGGCAGCATACTATCGTAAGCATAGTAAGCAGAGTAAGGCACGGAACCACACACTCGTCCCCTGAGTTGAACCCGAAGAGGACGCCGCGCTGGAGCACAGCGGTGCATTTATTTCGCCATCCCGGAATCCCCCAACAGCGCAGAACAAGGTCAAAAATGGCACATAGCCCGATATCTCTCACAAAGCACAGCGGGACTTTTTCAAGGTTTTCCCCTTTACTAAAACATGTTCATATTCGTACCTACATATTCAAAATAAATATACACATTATACATATAAAATACATTATAAAACCAATGTCTCAAGAGATACGTTGTAAAAATATTGTTGTGTTTTACTGAGCTGAATCGATTTTATCCCATAAAACTTTGCAAGGAATACTTCTTCATCCAAAAATGCATTTCGTTATTATTAAAGCCGACAAGCATTCCGTCACGAAATATGTTATGACTAAAACCATTCGCAGTAACAACAAGACAAATAACATAGTCATGCATGTCTTGTATTTTCTTTACTACGGATATATAAACAAGGAAAATTGTTGGTCACGATTCACGTCGTTCTACACAGAGCCCACTTGTTTCTTCTGATAGTTGGAAGTTTAATGCACACGGATAGTCATACCTATATAATAATAGTTCAGTTAGGCACCTGTGTTATGGTAACCAAACTGCTGATTAGCGACTCAAATGACTGTATACTCGTGAGGGAAAAGTCTTTACCAGACTCTGTACATCTATACATACATAATGTATAGTAGAGCGTTCTAATTTTAAGGTTTATTTGTGTACCTAGATAACATGTTTTTATGTTGCATTTCTAGCAACACTGTCCGTCACTTCTATATCGGACTAATGCACTAGAATTTCGCAGGTTGAATCTATAAAATGTTAGAAGTAATAAAAAAATGGCTCCTAAATAAAAAAAAAATTATTCCATAAATGTGCAGTATCGGATACTAAACTGTAAGTTTAAATCATGTATGTAAAGTTAATTTTAATATATAAATTTGTACACGACAAATAGTAAAATATGGATCGATCCAAACAATTGTGTAAAATCTTTTATAACCATACTTACACAAAAATGCGAATTTGTCTTTGTCTTTACTAGCTTTCCAACTTTACTATTTCGATGCTGCTATATAAAATTAACTAGTTAACTGATCGTTCCATTCTTTTTACTTTACGGTCATAGGTCGTCGATCATCGTATTAAATTTAAATTCAGTCCGCACTCTTCCTGGTTGCTATCAATATTAATTGTGTCTAAGCGACAAAGGCCCGCAGAGCTCTACCCAATTAAATGCCTACCACGTTACTGGGACTCAATTTCCTATGAATTCGTTGTTAATCAACCACATTAATTACACCGATTATCTCATTGACCACATGTTATGTCATATTTTAAGTTCTTGTAATCGTTTTCGCCATGTTTCTAACTCTGGAATAAAATATTTGTTCAGTCTGTTAATACCAGCAAGCAATAGATTTAATTTAAGGATTATAGATACAGATGGAAGATCCGATATAAACCCCGGGCGTATTAAATAAAAATTTTGATATAAAATCTGCAATACTGGGTACTAAACTGACGGTTTTGCGTTTTTTGATTTGAAATAACTCTGTAGTCTTTAAATGTCTGTTTGTGCAAATAAACGTCTTTCTTCTGTGCCTGTGTCTGTTTGTGTGTGTGTCTATGTCTGTGTCTGTACCAGTGTCTGTGCCTTTGCCTGTGTCTGTGCCTGTCTGTGACTGTGTCTGTGTCGGTATCTGTGCCTGTGTCTGTCTTTGTCTCTG
>DWEM01003061.1:0-11188 GCA_018245935.1 Agara belti belti | reverse complement strand
AATCCAATAGTACCCGACCCGGGATTTGAACCCAGGACCTCCCGTTCGGCAGTCGCGCTAACAACCGCTCGACCAACGAGGCAGTCAAGATTTGTATAGATATTTTCTTTATTTTAATAAATACCCAGATACAGAACAAACCAATGTCCTCATCTCAATAATAATAGTCCTTGGTAGGATCGAAGTCAAGGCCTCCAGTTTAGCGGTCCCATTCTCTAACCACTAGGCGCCGAGGCAGCATCATTAATGATCAACGATTTTGGTTATTTTCTAAGAATATACCTCAACAGTGGGCAGTTTGTAGATGGACACGCCCATGGTGCACTGCGAGGTCTCCGGGTCGTAGGAGTTGTGCGTGGTGAGCAGGGTGGCGACATCGTGCGGGGAACAGCGTAAATGCCATATCTCGCCAATGTCGTGTTTGAACACCTGTCAAATTCAGCGCAAACATCAAACTGTTACAATATGTAAGGTTCTAGGGTGTCTGCTCATCAATTAGTTGTGGCTTCAACGTGTCATTTTCTCACTGCTGTAACCAACTTTGTGCAAGCTATTAGATGATGGCTAAAGCCTAGACAGTATTTTTTTGGACCACTGCTGGACCGGGTCTACTCTCATAGTGAGATGAATTTAGGTCATAGTCTAATACACTGGCCAAGTGCAGAAGCCTAGACAATACTACTTTGGAATAGATATTATGTTATGTGAGAGAGTTAGCCTATGTCCAATTGTTAGCCCAGGTAGAGATGACTGTGGCCTGAACACCCTCACTGTGAGAGGAGACCCCCGCCCAGCAGTGGACCAATAAAAGGGTCGAAAAAAAAACAAAAGAGATGGCAGTATAGAGACAGGTCAAATACTTGTTAATCTGCATTGTAGCTGAGATGATACAATTACCTTAGTATGCAGTGCACCTGTGTCTTCCTCCAGTTCCACCACGTGAACTTGATTGGACTGAGGTTTCAAGCTCTGCGTGCCGATCAGGAATCTAATAGCATCACTCTCTCCATACTGAGGTGACAGCGCTCGAGTCTATACACAATGAATATAGGTAGTTTTTAATCTTAACCTAGCCGATACAATATGTGACACCAGAAATCCTACACCTATAGTCTAGTTTGTATCAGTGCACGGCAAGATAATTGAGTTTGTGTGACAAAGTGTGTTTTTGAATGTTTTGGAACCATCCTCAAGATCTCAACTAACAGAAAGCAGGTCTGGAGCAAATAGTCCAATAATAACAGAGCCTGAATGCTCAACAAGATGACCCTTTGATACTAGCCTAGCCTACAAATGAAACATTTCCATGAAAACGTATTTCTCTTTTACAACCAGAAAACATCAAATCATAATATATATGCTTAAGTGTTATATTTTAATACCTGATGTTCGAGTCCATAAATGATTGAATTTCCTTCCTCCATAATAACTTATCGTTCAATAATTATCTATTTATTAGTTTAGCATAATTAAAACAAAATAAAACAAACTTGCAATATTTTGATTCTGCTATTGACGTGACATTACTGACAGCTTTCACGGCGTTATAGACTGTGTTTTTTTTAAATAAACAATGACAATTTATTAACATGACAATAATATTCTAATACGATTCAATCATGATATTAATACTATGGAATATACTCAGTAAATGCTGTTTTATATTTTCCATAAATTTCCGTGTAGTTGTTCTAGTTACTATTCTTTTATATATATTCATATGAACGAGTTGCGAGATGGTTGAATTTCAGTGCATTATACTTAATAAGGTATTTTACTTTACATGTAGCTTTAAGGTATGTAAATTTAGTGTTTGCTTCAAGCTTAATTGCTTTAACAACAAGTCTGCGTCATCCAAATCAGCAAAAACGAGATAGTCGACCATTATCTTATATTTTAAACAATATTTGTCTGTTGTATTAACCTCCAGGTAACCTTCGTGTTAAAAGTTTGGAAGATGGTCAATCCTTTTGTGATAGTAGAGACCTCACTGGTGCGTTTATTTATGCTTACTAGGCAATAACTTAATACTGGCCGTAATGTGTTCCAGTTCAAAAATATAGATTTTTCTGCAATGACCAAATGCTAACAGTTTTTTTTCATTACAATGTATAGAAGGTCACATACACATCTAAAGTTTTTGTAACTATCATTCAACAGATTTGGGCGATTCTTAGCTCCCAGTCTGTGGTAAGCCGGGAGAAAAAAGCTTGATTTAAAAAAAACCGTTTGAAATGATCTAATTGTTTGACTTTAGTCTGTAGTTATTGAGCCAAGCTTGGTTCAGTTTTTTATTTGATTCCATTATTTTTTATCATTGAAATAAGGCTATTGATAATTTCACAAGAAGCTATTCGGCAGAAGCCTTTTTTAATAGGTTATTTTTAACTGTCTGATATCGCAAGTACTGGCCAGTACATCAGCTCGTCTAACTACTTGCTAAACGTATGACATAAATAAAAAAAATTAAGTTGTCAAGTAGATACTAGGAACAGAATTTATCGGATAATTATCGTTATTAAGCATGAGAAAATTATCGATAAACGCTCAATAAAGACTATACTTACGCTAAGCGTGACATTGAAGATTATGGCAAATAGTGCAGATAACGCAGATCGACGAGCGTAAATACCCTGGACGTAATGATTACACGCTGTGTGTTCGTAATTCATACATTGAAGTTACAGCAATTTGACTTAAGAGGCATCGAACAATTACTGTCAATAATTTGTATGTTTTAAGACGCGTTCAAAGCCGCGAGGGAAGTTTTTAAGTCCCCGATGCACTGGATTATATCGAATACACAAATATTATATTAAGAAATCTTTTATCTTTTTTTTAATTTTTTTCACCACCTATTCCATTGTGGGACTTAAACGTAACTGGTGAAATGTGGGGGTGTACTACACTCCTCTGCCTACCCCTACGGGGAATACAGGCGTGATGTTACGTTTTTTTATCCTAACGATTTCTTTTAAGAAATCTAACAAAACTGGCGCTTGCGGTCCTAAGACTAATGTTACTTGAACAGTGTCTAGATCTATTTAGGCCTGTAACCAAAAACTCATTACTCAAACTCAGCACATATATTTGGATGCGTGCAATTTTTTTTTAAATATTAATTACGAAATCTGGGACCAAGTTCAATTAAGTTACAACTACTTAAAGTCGGCTTTTATTTTTCACGAACGAGCTCAAAACAAAAGTCCATCAGTGACTAATCTTGCACTCATGTATGAATTGAACGGATATAGTGAGATAGGACCGGAACACCATGCGCTATCGCGAGCCGTGGGAACATCCTCAGGGGAAAACATTACATCATCCATACTTATTATACTTTAATATTTTTTTTTATTATAAGTTTACAGCGACCCTTTTGATTACTTCAATAGTTTGACATCCACCGCTGTCAAACGGCGTCAAGTGTACACAACAGTATTGTCAAAGTTGTGACAAAAAAGCAAACTAAAGCCAAAGGCTATTTTTAGTTCGGCCGGGCTATTTCGATCTGTGCCCATAAAGCTTTCGAGTCTATTTTTAACGCGGGCAATTGACCTCCGCTCGTTGCGATATTCCTGTTGCCATCTCGTCGTTCGCAGATCAAAAATAAATATCTCGTTTTAAAGTAATTATGTAGACTATGTAATTAGCGTTCGGAAAATAGACTCCGGTGTAATGAACCCGCGTGTCGATGAATAAGCGGCAAAAGTTCTTGTATGCGTGTTGTGTGTAAATAGATATTTTAAAATAACAATAAATCAATAAAAATATATAAGAAATCAATAAATATACCAAAGCCATTGGAATAAACTATTTGTGAAATAAAAATGTAAAAATAATTACAATTTGTTGTTTGTTTTTTTCTGTCGTCTTTTCTTTTTTGTATACAAATACAAATGATACATACCAACAGTTAACCTCAAATCTGTACAAACGTTTTTTAAATCACATTCTAACAGACTTTTTTTTTAAATTGATTAATAGGCTTGCGTTTGACTGCGAGCTCACCTGATGGTAAGTGAGGTGAATTATAGTACTGATATTGAAATATATAAATATACTTGAAATTATATCCAATACCAGTAATTCTAATCAGATACAGAACAAACAATTCTTCTTAATGACGACTCTTCTCTGAATAGTCTACGTAATATCAAGTCCATACTCGTTTAGAAAGCAGGAAAATGAATTATTATGTGGGAAATCCCGTAACCCAGTCAAGTAGGGATGTCCCTTAATATACAGTCGTATACCTAGTTAGGTATCCGTACTAATATTATAAATGCGAAATGGTATATGTTTGTTCTTCTTTCACCGTCAAAATGGAACAATGATCTGATTTTTGGTATGGAGATAGATGAAGAGCTGTAAAGTGACATAGGCATCCAGTTACATTCCTATTTTATATTGTTACTGTATAAGTCCGAACTACAGGGAATCCTAACATTTTCCAGTCAAACCTAAGATTTCCCAACTATATCGGTAAAAGTCCGAAATGAGGTTATTCAAACGCAGCGTGAAAAGTTTCCTTCACGTGGCCCGTCCGCCTGTTTGCATGCTTTTTTGAAGAAAAAAAAAATTATCTGCTACCATATTTAATTTTGAAATACAACCAACGTTTGATCTTGGTAGATATTAGGTTTTACGTCCGACAATCGGAGGAACCAGCAATGAAAATTGAAACCTATTAGCCAATTTATTCTACTAAAAATACATTTTCAAACATCGATGTATGAGATAAAACTTAAAACATAAAGAAGTGTGGAATTCAACCAAAGCTGTAATCGCGACCGGGTTTATGCCCAGCGAAAGATGCTTAGATGCTCGGATGTCTTTGATTTAAACCTAACGACACGACTACGATTCTATCACAAAAAAAATCAAAACTTATAGAATCGTAGAGATTTTAAATATTAAGCACTTAACAGTTTGTCATTAGCTGAAATCAATCCACTTCTGAAGCCGTGTCCCTCTCAAGTTTATGTCTCCCTCTCTCTTTCTTATTTTCTCTATCTCTCTGCGATTTGGGCACGGCGCCAGGAAGAAATTGGACGAAAAAACAAACAGACCAGGCTCAATAAACAATTAAGCAATAAGAGAGCACGATTATTATGAATTATTCCTACTCCTGCTGCTATGACCAAAGATTACACTCAGTTTGTGTTTCTTGCACCCTTCAGGCTATAATATTAGCAGTTTCCTACTTCCTTCTTATATAAAAAAATATCATTTTGGCCCAGTCGTGGTCGTATAATGTAAATAACTTTAACATTATTGCGCTTTTTATGACTGCCTGTTTCTCTTTCCCGCTCCGGAATGTTATCGTTTGTATTAAGAATTCGCCATTTTTATTTTTATACGGACGACTGAAATGGCCAGTACGTTGCTAACTAACTTTTTACATTTTTATTATCGCAAAACCCCTTTGATGTTCGCAACGTTAAAAATTGTTAAAACCTTTTAAAATGTTCGCCAAATTTATAAAAGTAATTTTTATTGAAGATTAATTTTTAAACGGTGTTTCAAGCAAGCATATTTATGCAATAAATGTTAATTTAAAAAAAATATTCAAATATTAACGATTGTAACTAATATTTACTACCTCTTAATGATAATTAGTGGTTTCTTTACAATCGTCCAATCGAAAAAGTATATTATATAAGATACTAAAGGCAGCCCGCGGTTCCACCCGCTAGATTACGTTTAGTAGGTCACAAAATATAGGTGAACCTTCCCACGCCTACTCATACTCAGCCCAATATTCATATTTATTGCGCGCACCGACATTCATATCTTTGTGATTTCTTAGTTTCTCATCAGATTAGAAAATACCCTTTGTTAATCGGGAATAAATTTCTATTTATTAATAACAGAATTTATGAAATCTATTCCGTGGTTCCAAAAATTACCTTCCTGAGACTTTTACCTGTTTATAACAATGGTATAGAATCTATACTATAGATAATATTAATCCTCTAAAACGATAGCTGTCAACCCTATTCTTGCGATAGTGAGTATTTGTAAACTTTTAACAACTCGTGACACTGCGTCCAGTTTAAAGGCGAACTGCGAGTTATTAACGCAGGGACCACGTTCATCTGGGGTCATATCGCAAGCCACGCCTGCATCCATAATAATACGACGATCAACTTATCACAATTGTAGATAAGAAACACAAACTTCCCTTTACGGTCTGCGAAGCGAACTAATACAAAATCTCCTGTTAATGCGCGAGGGTTAAAAAAATTAACACGCCCGCCGAACGAATAAATAAGTTTGTGTGGAACCAGCTCAAATTGTACGCAAAGTAATATTATACGATCAGTCGTGAACGAATCGTGGTGGGCAGAAGACGCGTCCGGCGCGGAACGAAAAAAATTTATATAGTTTATTTTTTTGTGTAGTGTTTTATTGTAAGGATTTTGTGAAATGAAGTGGGTAGTGGTGGCTGGTTTCCTCCTGTACTTCATCAACAATGCGCACGCCGGTGGTAAGTGTGCCCCGCGTTTTTGAAAAGGGTGCTTATTCAAATTAATCATGCAATTCACATCTGTTTATCGAAGGCGCCAACGGAAGCAGGAACTAAATTGGGATGCATTTCGTTATTGGCCATTTTGAAGTGCGTTTTTTTTACGTTGCTACAACTTTACGTGTTTCAAAGGTTATTTAAAGAAATAAAATATCGTCATTATGTTGTTTTTATTCTAATAATCTTACAGAGCGTGTTAAGCTGGATAAAAAATTGTAGTAAATTTGGCTCACATTGATGGAATCAAGTTCATTTATACAGTAGTTGATTGTTAATTTTTTTTTATTGGCGTTTAAGTAAATGATTAAATATTCCTTTCCTACAGTTCAGATTTGCCTCAAATTGTAAATGGAATCAATAAATATTAGTAATAATTAAATGAATGGAAGATGATATTACATTTATTATTAAAAGCTCAGAGGTTTTTAACACCTGTTCTAGGGTTTTCATACATTATATCCTACTCCAAAAATGTCAATGGTTACCACGACAGAATAAGAAAATAAACAAATCTATTCAAAAAAATTCATTCCATAATATATTTGAAGCGGACATTTAGATAATTTACAATTCTAATTAGGTATGAATACCTACCTATAGTTTTAGCTTTTTGTTTGTGGCACCGCGATTCCTATTTTGAATAGGTAACTACTTAGGTAAGGTAAATAATTGTCTTATGAGGTAAGCCGATTACTGTCACATGAAATCCTATCACTTCCAAATACTTCCAATCAAGCGGTACTCAATTCTGAATGGATGCAGGATAATAGAACTTTAGGGCGCGTTATTTCATTGTGCAACTTACCGGCCAGCTGTGGACTGATGCTGGCTGCTTATGATAATGAAATTTAAAAAAAAACTGTCAGAAAAAAAATACGCATTATAGTGAAACGTCACTGTCAAGAAATGGAATTCCCGCCGGGTCCATTCCCGTTACTTATAACTTGGGAGTATTCAAATTTAGGTGAATAGACATTTTCTAGGCAGGCGTGCTACATAGATTGCACCTTACTATAGTCGAGATCCTAGTCCAATGCAAGCCTATTTAACAATAATAAAAGCAATAACTTTGGAAAACGATATCGTATTTAACTAAAACATCTTGAATGCTCGACTCAAATTTTACTGTCTTATGTGTACGTAGTCTAGAAATCTAGTCATTGTACAGTGATACTAAACTATCTGACGCTTCTATGTATAACTATACACCCGGCATTGTGTTGGCCAAGTTCGGACTTAAATTACTGTAATTAATGACATTTAACTTTTCATTGTCAACTTTATAGCGATTATCACTTGTTGTTAATTGAATATAAGTAATTAGCTCAGTATATTGTTTGTTTAGCAGACTATTATATACTTAAGATAAAACTGTACCTATCTTTTAATTTTTCCATTCGCGTGACAATTAAAAAGTTTGTAAGGGTTAATAATTGGATATTCATGCATTCTGATTGTAAACAAAACACAGAACAACATACAAATATACATAATGTTGTAAACTTTTATCGCGTTCATTATTCTCACATTAATAATATATGACATTTTCTAGAAAGGTCTTTTTACGGCATTAAAGGTTTTTGATACTGGCAACACAGGAGAACGTACGAGACTAAATAACGCCGAGAATCGACACCAATGGCGTCATAACGTGTTGGAGAAAGCGTTCAGGTCACGATTCGTACTCTTGAGGAAAATACCAAATGCTGCATTATTAAAAAAGGCACGGTTTATCCGATGAGGCAGCGGCGTTTTCATTATTGCCGGTTTTAACGGTGACGTTTGGCGAGACACGAGCCATACTAATTTAGACCCTAGATTCGGTTACCAGCGAGGGGGAAATTGGAATGATGAGTTACTTGGTCTCGATCTGGCATTCGATTAAAACCTGTTTTCCCGTGGAAATGGGATTTTTTCCGTAAAAAAGCAGCTCATGTCACTTTCGAGCAATTCAAATATCTTCACACTCTTTTGTATTCATAATATTAAGCACGGATGGGCGGTGAATGAGCACATCGCGAGGAAACCTATAAGATCGCCAGAAGGTTCTGTGAGTCATAATTCGCAGTGGGACAGAGACAACAATGACCTTAAACCCTGTCATTGTAAGATGAGGTGAGATGAGATGTGAAAAGTAAAAGGGTTAAAAAAACATTGACAGGAGACAAAGACAAAACATTTTTTTTTTTCTCTAAATCAATGACCACATACAGTGAGCTCGTGGTAATCCGACAAACGTTTTGCAGGCCGATGTCGGACTATCGAATTTTGTCGGATTATAGAGTAGTGCCCAGGACCCTCTATAGTCAGGATTTTTTTGGAAAACAGTGCCTTGTAATCGGACAGATGGCAAATCTACAAATACAGATACAAATCGCGGTAGGCATTTTTTTTAATCGCCTTCTTTTTTGTAACTGTTTTAATATTTTAAGAGAATATACGAATTAATAAATCATGAATAGTAGGTTGCTTTGTTTCATATATTTCTTTTTGATTATGTTACCTTGACTTATCGTAATAAAATAAAATGTCTGCGCTGTCTACCGCGTACGATGTACATGTGAACCGGCCTTAACTTAGACTGCGGTTTGACTGTTGTTATTAATCTCGCCGGTACATGTGCTGGCCTTGGAGTAACCATATCAGGTAACTGTGTTACAATATAAAAATCTTTGTGCCTATTCCCCGAATAATTAATAACATTAATAGCTGATTTCACATTAGGTAATCAAATACCTGTGTTATGGTAACCTGATTGATAAACACGCATATAGGTTGCATATTATATACTATTTATATTATTACACCCACAGACAGAACTAATAAATGTGTTAATCACACAAATGTTGGTCCTGGATCCTGGTTGGAAACCGAACCCATGACATTTAGTAGCCAGGGTAGCTAACCATCAGGTCAAAGGACCAGTCAAAAGAGGTTTGTTTTTTTTTCCCTTAGTGTTACCAATAAAAAAGTTATTACTCATTAATTTTTAATAATTGTTGTGGAATAAAAAAAATCGCAAATAATACAAGCAATGTAGTTCGTTCGTATATAGATATTTTACATATTGTAATAATAATTTTTAAAAAAAATTTCATCCTGGCACGCATTCAAATCAAAATTAATTTTTTTTTCCGATACTTCCATGATCGCGTTTTAAGATTAAGATATTCCATAGTCGACAGGTTATTATATTAGTAGACATGCTAATTATATTCTAATTGAGCTGGCATTTGTATTCCACGCTGCATATTACAATTGCTAAGTGCATGTCCAGCTATAATTGCATTGCCACAATGCGATCATTAGGTGTGTGAGAAATATTTTTCCTTGTTCAAATCACTCAGTTCTACGATTGTCTATTGATGCACGCGGATATTGTTGCGAACTTTTTACCGCCACTGATGACACGGAGTTACAATTGTCCATTGCATCATTGTCTATGACCTTTTTTAAACTTCGAACGGGAATTAAAGCTTTTGACTGGCCGCTTAATCTAGTGAAGACGTGATTGTTGACACTAATGTCGTGAATTTGATTCCTATCCAAGCCAAATTTGTCTAATGACCATATAATTTTTTTGTTGTAATAAAAATATCTCTATATAACTTTTAAATCGTATGTCTATTAGCTGTCCGGTTACCATAATACAGACATTCAGTTGCCTAATTTGGAATCATATAGCCTTGTGTGGAATTGACCAAGTTATTATTATCGATAGTTCTGTCTGTCTGAGCCTGAAGGTTGCGGATGCCGGTCCACGTGTATACCAGAAGCGACCATTTCAGTCCTCAAGAGTAACACCGCATCTGGGATCGACCTCTAGTATGGCGCGTACTTACTGCATTTATAGTAACATAGGAATTCAAGAGGAAGGTTTATATGTATAATAATATATGTATTGATACGTCGACTTGAACTAAACATACATTTTACGAAATTTTGACTTAAAAGGGAAATGCCGGGGCGGGACGAAGTCGCGGGCAAAAGCTAGTTTATATTAACTGGACTAATTCATACCAACATTATTATTAGAGGTCGGTTGAACACGTCTGGAGGCTGGACCACTCGTGGCCGCTGCCCGCTCGTTTGCTACTCTCACATAAAAACCGATAACCGTCTGTCCGGTTATCGAGAACCGGTATAAATAGCGTCTACCCGCAAATGCCTATTGCAATTGAGACACACGATTGATTCACTCGAACATGTTTCAAGTCCCGTTTTATCTGGTAGACGTTGGATAAATCATTTATCCAGACGGCGTATTAAAGCCGATGCGGCCGACACGTGCGGCTTGCGTCTGCGGCCGATGCGGCCGACACGTGCGGCTTGCGTCTGCGGCCGATGCGTCATCGTGAACGAGCTGAATGAATTGTTTGTTTCACTGCTGGACATCGGCTAACTGTCATAGTGGGAAGTTTTTGAACTTCTAATGCTATAATTGTCTCGCGTGGAACTATCTTTCGTCGATAATAAATTATAGGTAGACCTACCCCTACCCGGTCAGCTCAGCCATTGTTGGAATGTAGCGGGGGCGTGACTTTCCATGATCGCATCATAAAGATATATGTTTATAAAAAAACGTAACATCACGCCTGTATTCCCCGAAGGGGTAGGCTGAGGAGTGTAGTACACCCCCACATTTCACCAGTTACG
>DWEM01003060.1:0-11188 GCA_018245935.1 Agara belti belti | reverse complement strand
CCCGACCCGGGATTTGAACCCAGGACCTCCCGATCGGCAGTCGCGCTAGCAACCGCTCGACCAACGAGGCAGTCACTGAAATGTATCAAAGGAAAATTGAGTTACACCGGCTCAACTAGGTTACATCATTTGACATAACATCGGATTTGGAGTATTGAACGTCTAATTGCGACGCGAGCGGATTGTGACGCTTTTAGAATGAACGATTCTTTCATGTAATTTTTATTATTATAATTTAATATTAAATATAAAATAATAGGCATTTATCAGATATATTTGTCATTATCTGTTATATTATATTAGTAGCCGTTTGATCTGTCTCTA
Source organism: Agara belti belti (assembly GCA_018245935.1). Lineage (NCBI taxonomy): Eukaryota > Metazoa > Arthropoda > Insecta > Lepidoptera > Hesperiidae > Agara > Agara belti. Next base: position 10,864 of record DWEM01003060.1, on the reverse strand, counting down.
CTTTTAATCAGCAGATGTTGAATACATTAAAACTCCGTAATGCGTACACAGTTTTGTTTATTCTTATAATACTTTTATTCTTATAATTACAATCATATGTTACTTTTATCATTAGACGTAAAAAAGGTATCAAAAGGGCTCGCAATCACCAAAAAATATTACTCTTTAATAGTCTTTACTATAATATGGATTATAATATAAATATTACGCGGTTCAAAATGTAAACATGTCACATTGAATCTCGCGAAAGTGCAAAATATACGAAGGGTGGTTTTCGTAAAAATAAATCTACATGAAAAATGATAGCAATCGAAAACATTCCGAATAAGCACTTGAGTGTGTGAAAGGGTGGTAAACTGCAGTAAATCGTTTTTATTGCATTATATTACTTTTGGGCTCCACCCTCACGAATTAATGGTTCGAAAGAATTTGCATATGGAAATTTTGGTATGCCATATTTGATAAATTTTGAATTCGAATCGAACAGGGATTAACAAAAGTTACATATCTATATACTTTACACGAAATTGAAATGACGTAACATAAAGGAAATGTGATATTTTCTGAAAAAAATACAATGTGTCAATTTTATTATACATGTGAACATAGATTCCACGCCGATCATGAAAATTCTGTAAGTAATTTCCTTATATTAGGTAAAATTTGGCAACTAAGTAATAAAATGCGGCATAGTTACGGTTGGTTTTGATCATATATCTTAAAACATTGATTACATTATTTTGATACTATATTATAATGTTCATGTGCTTGTTATTAAATGGGATGTAATGATCAAGAATTATTACTGAATAATTTAAAAAGTCGGTATTAATCGAGCGAAAATTCCTTTTAAATATCATTTCGTCTCTATTTAATATTGCTCGTACGCTCCGGGCTACATCTGGCTCACCGCAGCCATTTTTATCAATATTCGCTAAGAGTCGCTTCGACAAACTCCTTGGTCTTTTATTAACTCTTGCAATATTATTACATCTTTATTGAAAGCACAGATGAAATTTGATATATGGTTTTTTCGCTTACGTCATCGAAAGATGATTAATTTCTACTTTAACAAAATATTGTTGAAGCAGTGAGTAAATGTTGCCTTACGTTATTTTTATTGTCAAAGTAAAAGGCGCGAAAATAAAGACATCATGACATTCATAGACAGCAGTATTTTCCATAGACAACAATTTAATTTGTTTTTATTCTAACAGCAACATTGAGCAGACCTACACAGATGTGTCATAAAGAAAATAGAATCTATACATGGCAATCAGGCTGTCTGTGCAATATGAGGCATGTTTATAGGTGCGTTTGTGGTCGAGAATAGGGCGCAATTGGTTTTTACGACTGACGCGACTCAGCTCTTCAAAGAAATGTTAGAACTCTTTCTTGTGATTATATAGCAAGCTTAAAGTATAGGTAATTGGTAGGTATTTTTTTTTATTATCATGGATAGATGTCGGAAAAAAATTATTTTGCAGGATTATGTATTTATAAGCACGGTTTAGAATTATGTTTTTATTATTATTAAGATACATATTTAACTTGTTATTTATTTTACGGTTTGAAAGTTTCATGATGGCCTTCTTTAAGTACGTCTGGGTATTTTCTGTCTGCAAATTTGAACTGAATTTCTTGAATTTCTTTATAAATGTTAATAAACCTATATAAAAATGTAACTTAGGAGCAATGTAATGCAGACCCGTAGACGTTGCACCGAATTCTCATTACGTGTCTCGGTGCGTTTTATAAATTTAGTTGGCAACGAATTCTTGGACGCGAAGTGAACGCTCATTGGGAGGAAAATGAAAAGAAAATTGCTCGGTGGATCCGTGCAGTTATGGGAAATGTTTTGTCCGTAGCCGGGAAGACGTAAGTAAATGTGATTATTGTGAAACGGCGGTCTTGTAAAGCGAGAGAAATAACATTCGTTCGATACATAATGTTGTTTTGTCTGGTATTGTATTTTTTTACTGCTTTTATATTTGTACTTCTTAAGCATTGCGATGATTATTTTGATTATTCCAGGCGAAGCATCGTACAGACTTATTATAACATGTAATGTTCAAATTCCATTGATAACTGGTATGTTATAAAAGTCAACGATCAAAATTGATACAGTATTTGTGACACAAGACTTTTTTAACAAAACAATTAAACTGCCAGAAAAAATTAAAAGCATTTTTTAAAATTATTATGGGACTAACTTCGAAATATACTCTATCTAATAAAAAAATAATTATCAAAATCGGACTACTCTGTAAAATGTTATGCGTGGGCATAACTTAAAAAAAATACGCATCGAAATGAGTAGGTAGGTACCTCTTTTTTTCGTCAGTAAAAAGGAGTTATGTATCGCATCAATGAAACGTAAATGAACATTTATGCATTGATAATTCCCACATCTTATTGATTTACTTCGAGTAAGTTCAATAGATCACAAATCTATTGTAATTTAATTATGTAAACAAATATACTTATATCTTATAATGGCATGTAGGTGTCCAACCGTACATTTTAACTTCGATAGAAAGTCTACGGATTGAAGCCGCATCTAATGAACACAGTTTCGTCAGCACTAGCGCGACAATAGCTGAGTTAGCTGAGTATAATCGATACAAAAGTTTGCTAATAGGGAATTTGCGGTTAATTCTCGAATCTAGGTATAGGAACTGTACAGACATTTAAAATCAAAGGCTTGACAACATTAACAATTACAAACGTATATATTATAATATAGGAGACTTAAAGGTATGAATAGGAAAATAATATACATAATAGTATTATACACATATTTATTGTTGAATAATCAGAAAACATTGGAATTAACAGGTTTATTTAATTCTACGGCTATAACACAAATAGTACGTTAACATCTGAATAGTCTTTGAACTAACATTTAAATTATTTCAGCTAATAGCTCACAGGTATGGAATACAAATCATATTTTGAATATTATTATCATAGTTAAAATTAACATGCGTGAATTATTTGATTACATGTATGAATATAATTTCATATTACAAAATCTTTTTCAGAAAAAAAAAAGTTAATATACTCTACTTTACAAGGAATAATGACTTTTATTTAGTATTGCTATACAACTTATATTGGAGTTAAAATATCAATTGTCACGGTGGCTCTCCTTTCTGTATACAGAAACGTACAATGTACTTACCCTTGCAAAACTTTTTGGACAATATTTAAGATACAGACAAATATAAAATGGAGAAATACTGCTTTCGTTTAGTAAAGTAACGAATTTTCGGTTTTCCGTAGCACATGTCAAAATGCCAATAACGAAAGGTGCTTGCCAAATATCTTACTTATTTCGTATTTATCCCTGAACTTCTCCGATAAAAAGACCGTCTTTTGGCAGAATTTCACGGGAAACTATGTTTTTGTTCGCCCTTTTCATTTATTGTTTCACTGTTGGACATGGACTCCTGCCATTTTGATAAGGTTGAGGGCCGGTGTCTACCATGCTGCCGCTGCCGTAAGGGGTAGGCAGACTTCCCACACTTTCGGAAACATCACGAATAGCTTAGGGTTTCTCTGTATTTACCTAGAGCGATATTGCGCATGATATTAATTGTTAAGACCACACATTTTTCAATCAAATTGACATGCCAGGATATGAACGTGAGACATTTGAACATCGGGCCACGTTATGCCGCATAAAGATTAATATCGTATAATAGAGATGCAGCGAACACTGTGCCAATAACGTAGTGGCATCTGTTTCTAGGAAGTAGGTAATCACGCTAAGGTTCGATACCGAAGTGGCCATAAAACCGCTCGCGTCCTATTTTCAACCGCTCACGTACTCCACACCAAGTAGGTTGCACAGACTGAGTGATTTCCATATATTGAAATTCCACTCCCAGTATTAGGTAAGAAAATACTTCAGCGGGCATGATTTTAGTCTGCGGTAGATGCATATATGAATAGTGATATTGCAAGGTTACATTTCTTCGACACGAAACCATAACAATACAACAACATGGCAACACTTTCGCTCATTTACAAAAAAGTGCCTCAAGTTTTTATTGCATTCCTTTATCTCGCAGTATTCCATAGCCCGGGGATAAAGCCGATGAATAACTGTAAAATGTATGGAGTTCTATGCCTCATAATGAATTTGAAGTTACCTTTTTCAAACTATATTATCACAGGGAACCCTAGTACTTCAATGCGTGCTGTTGAGGTTTCACAAATATTTAGTCTGTAACACAAGTCTTTTCTGGTGCTGTCGGGTCTAATGGCGACTGTTACTATTGCTGATGTAACTATATATATAAAAGCACAGGTATGTCAGGATAGTTTCACATACAACGACCTGATCCCAATTCAGTCAGAACCTATATTAAGTAGCTAGACAACTCATACAGTACTAATATAAATTCTTATACTTATAGAGATAATAATTAGAAATTAAAACGGTGTATACGCAGATTATTTTGTTATTAGAATAACAACATATAAGTAGGTCATGACTTGTTCATGACGTTTGTCGAATTGTCAACGCTATTTTGTACTGAAAATGTTACTCCGACACCGCGGCAGTATTAAATATTCCGTAGCGTTGCCAATACCGGAACTCGTGCTGCTAATGAATATTGTGATCACGCGCTCTCCTAATGAAACTTCTTTGTACTGGATTCTTGTAAACAAACATGAAATTGAATCCCGAATTCTATAAATAGGAGCAGACTTTATTATAATTACACCATCACGTCAGATCCCTAACGGGGGAGTTAGAAAGCATCGAATGCCAAAGGTATCCATAAGGATATAAGGGTATACAATATCCATAAGGCTCTATAAAACCTGATTTGTTTCTTCTACATAGAATTCTTTTTGATGCGTATTTTCATATAGACATGTGTTGGACATTTTTGAACTTGTAGACTCTAGAAATGTTTACTTCTTGTCATCCACAGATAGGTCCGCCCCCGTATTCTATTTAATATAGCTAAAGTTTATTAAAATGTGTTATGCGTAAAACTTTAGGTCTATCAAAAAGTCAATTATTAAATTAAAAAGAAATAAATTTTCTGTCCGCCGGGAATAGACACTGGGACTTTTGCTCGGCAGACCAGCATGGTTACTAAACCATAACTGGCTACCGTGCGCGTGCGTAAAAATTTCTACCATATCGAAAAGGAAATATTTTTTTTTTGCAATTTTTATTACGTGACTTATATGAACTATAACTAAAATTAAATTGGTTAACGTATAACTATTTTTGCCGCAAAGCAGCATTAAGAGTGATGGCGTGTGATTTTTCCCTCGTACATAGGTACTTGCCGGCATCGGTCTATCTAAAATATCTAGTGGTTGAAAATTCTCATGCACTTGAAAATAATGATGCAAAAGGCGACGTAAAGATGGCGGTGTGCTGGCACAAATGTGAAATTCTAGTCGTCCTTTTCACAAAATTGTGAGAAATATGAAAGTTATCTATTCATACTTACGTTATACTATTACATTGAAGCACAAAGCATATTTTTTGTTCGATAACAATGTATGGACCGGTAAATAAATTATCAAATTATCCGTTTACTGAAAAACTTAATGTTGTCGAATATTTAATACAAGTATAGGAATAACAGACACTAATTGAATATCAATGTCACTACAATGAGTCAGACATAAAAATAATTCGCTTGAATATATTTCAGACAATTTGTATTCCGAATCTCAAAGCAAATAAAGTCACATTTATTACTAATGTCATAGCAATTTTAATAAAAGTCTGAAGAGCCTTTAAAGAGGCACTAGGGATTCAGGAACCGGAAGCGAGGCTCCTGAGCTTTGCGCTGGGAACATTTTACATTTTCTTAGCTTAATGAGATTTTAAATTTAAATTTCTTTGAAAATCGTCTCAACGTAGCTAGGATTTATGTATATTTTAAAATACTTATTGAGTTAAATCTCTCTGATGCGACTAGTCCTAATGAGCTGGTAGGCGGCTGCTGGAGATCTTTTGATGAAGATACACATTTATACCCTAACGTTATTGCAAACCTCTGCAGCATTTCGTTTCTTCTTCACTAAGCTTCACAGTGTTTTAGCAGATATGAGAATTATAGGCCAACCAGTATAACGGGAGTAATTAAGGGTTTGGGGGCGACTAGTATTATCTGGTTATATCAGTCAGCATCAATTGCTTCACGTGTCCTTCAAAGCAACGCTGACAAAGTACCCGTGAATATTTGCCAACAGCTATCAACCTACCAAGGACTACTCGATATTACAGTTAGTTTGTGATCTGGAAACTCGCTAGCGCTTTAAGCGCTTTTACTTTAGCTTATAACAATCATACAGAAATAATGTTTTGTTTTCAAGCTACAATTATAGCTGCATTGTTATCCTGGAAGTATTTACTAGGCTTCATACTTGGTATAAAGACCCTTTTGTAATTAAACCTTCAAACTCATGTTCACCCCAAAATTAGGATATTAATATAGAGGTGGTCGCTAGCGGCCACAGTATTAATGGAAACTAAATAGACTCCTAAATGAAGGTTAACTTCCATGACTTTAGTGGTTATTATTCAAATGAAACCTTATTACATGCAATATTCTAGTTATGTATTGTACATGTTTGCGCGACCCCGGCCGCGTAAAATCAATGTGCGCAAATGATATTTTTTCACGCCTTGAAACAATATTAAAACTAAGGTTTCATAGGAATTGTCTTTTAAATAAGACAAAGACAAAGACAAAGACGTTTATTTTCACAAATATGGGTACATACATTAGCATATGTCCTTAAAAATTAGCAATGTCCTTTCACAGTTCAGGTATTCTAGGCATAATTTTTTTTTCATATTAAATTTCATCACAATCGGACCAGCTGTTTGGCCATGAACAGACAGACTAGAGTCGAATTCGCTCTTGTAGTATTAATATGGATGGTCGTACTAATTAGGGCCATTATATAAATATAGCTTATGTATATATAGACTGAAAATAGTTCAAGTGGTCTCTCGGTTTCAGCATTGGTCTTTCTTAAGTGCTTAGGAAGTTATCATGATCCACCAGTTATATTGATATACAGTATACATAGAGAAAGTAATAATAATAGCAACTGAGGATAATTCCATACACGGCTATCCGATTCCAAATTAGGCAATTGAATGCGTGTGTTATGGTAAACGAACAGCTGACAAACTTACATATTTACGTACGATACTTATATAGATACTTTTATTACACCCAGACAGAACAAACAAATGTGCTCATCTTATAAATGTTTGTCCCGGTTGGGAATCGAACCCACGACCTCCGGTTTTGCAGTCAGGGTCTTTAACCATTCGCCCACAAGGCCAGTGAAACTAAACTCCACCGCACCGCTAGTAACGTGCGTGCATTCACAAAAGGAACAATAAATATTGTAATAAAACCTGCAACGGACGTTATACAGGATTACTGGACCGATCACTTAGCGTGATTAACTCGTTATATAGTTTCGGTATTATATCGTGGAGGTTATAGCGCTGCGGTACTTTTATGCGATGGGCGCGGATGATATAAACGAGGGCAAAGGCCAGCTGACGGTAAATTATTATAAGCCCTAGATGTCATTTTGTTCCACGTCAGTTGTGAGTTCGGAAGGATATCGTATATTGGTAACGCGCGGTTGCAAATCGCAACTGCTCTATGAAGCTAAGTGATACTGATTTTTGTTTGCTTGCCCGTCTTGAATGCCGTTGACGATAATTTTGACAGAGTTCTCCGTGCTTAGGAGTATGCTAATCAGTCGGTTCAAACTGTCGATAACTAATAACGATCATCGGTAAACTTCGTAAGCCGTCTTAAGAGCGCTCAATGCTGGATCAGATTATATTGTATTTTATTTGAATATTATACAAAATAAATATCATACACACACGCACGCGTAAACAAACATATAAATACATATATATGCATATATATAATATTCATACTTGTACGAATATTGAGTGACTTTTTATTTTAATTTAATTAATTCGAAAATGTAAACACATTACTGACATTCAATGTAAGGACCATGTCAAATTTTATTCATACATATGGTTAGAGAATTTGTGTAAATAAATAATGTTTTCCACATACCCAATGGAGCTTAGTGTCTAGCTAAACATAACTTATTGCCGAATATTGGGGTGCAGAGCCCTCAAAACCACCACTTAGCGTAATTAGTTGTTCAGTCGGAATACATTAGCAGCTCATTTCATCCTCTTCGTGCCGTACATGTCATAAAGATATTAACGCTTGTACATTTGATGTTCCCTTCGTGCCAAATGGGTCTTGAGGAAGATTACGTATAAGGAAAAGTTGTATGAATTTGGCGTGTCAAGTGACTTTCTCTCAAATCTCCCTTTGTCTTTACATAGCTTATGTACGTAACCGCCTACCCCGTATACTGCCTCTACTTTTCTATTTTCATCATATATTAAAATACTCTTGGTCCAACAAGATCTTATTAGTTAAGAAAGTAACCTCAAATAACCTCTAAAGTCTAATTTGTAAGTCATTTTCCTCATGCTTGGAAAGAAATATGATAAAACCCAAGAAATGAATGAGAAAATTGATATAAAACAAATATGAGTTTTCTCAAACTAATTTTATGCTTTGAATCGAAATTTTATATCGGCGTCGCGAACTTCCAGTTCTTTATTAAATAAAATACGTTATTGAACATCGAGCGTCGCCAATGCGAAGTAGTTTCCAAGCGAATGGCCACCGATTCTTCTATGATTTACGTGAAGACGTCAATAGATGTCAAAAATAGAAAAATAAATCATAGTGAGTCGTGTCTGCGTTTCTTCCGAGACTTGTTATGTCTCTGTTCGCGTTTTATTTTGTATCGGGAACGAACGGAAACGGGAGGGAGCGAATATTGATATTGAACGATTTTACTTACAGTTTGTTGAGATGTTCCTCTGACATTCAGTAAGACAGACGGTGTTAAAGTTATATGAATGTGTAGGGAACAAAATAATAGTTTCAGTACTTTCGACGGAAAACATGGTAAATTAAAAATCTTCAAGATATTTTTAATATTTGTGTTTCCCTAATTTTAGCATGGATCTGATTTGTTCTAAGATACCGGGTTGACATGTATGATTTCAAATTATACACCTAGCGTTGAGTATATTACTGGTCAAAAAATGCCAAAAAATATTTGTTAACCATTTCAGTTTCTACAACATTAGTATACTTATACTTTAGAAACATGTTATCATTATGTCGCATTCGTAAAATGCACCGAGTAGGAAATACAGATTTCCTGCAATAAATCGATTCAGCAGACAGATTGAATTATGACGGGTATTCGCAGCGAGGCGCCGCACCAAATTAAATCTTCCGATGATTTTCACACTTCGCTAGTTGCATGAAGGATACGAATCTATTCACGTCTGCAGTAAAATTGATAGGAATGTCTGATGTGAAACGGAAATTAGTACAGCATATTGAACAGTTCCAAGACATTTGTTGCTCATCTTTGTCCCATATTTACCATTTTATATTTGTAAATTGATTTTTAAAATTTCATTGAGAAGTTTCGAGGGAAAGTCACAAGAGACGCAAATAGATAATAATAATAATATCTAGGGACAATTCCACACACGGCTATCCGATTCCATATTAGGCAATTTAATGCCTGTGTTATGGTAACCGGACAGCTGATAAACATACATATATACATACGATATATAATATTACTTATATAGATATTTTTATTACGACCAGACACAACAGACAAATGTGCTCGTCACACAAACGTTCGTATTAGTTTTTGGAAATCCAATTGGTTGCACTGCGCATATTAGTTTTTGGAAATGCAATACATGCGCGAACAGAACCGCTTATAATGCCCACTCAGTCTCCAGTAAAAACAATAAGAATGAATTTCGCTTTGGTGACCGGTAAGCAACTCATTAACGAAACCTACGCGACACACTCGTATTTATACGTTTTCCTCTCAACTGTACCATAATGATCGATCAAAACACTCAGCATGTAGGTCAATGTCTCGCCGCGCGTCACGACCAAGGTTCGATTCCCGATCACAAATACCGTGTTTATATTTTGGTGAAGTTACGAAATTGTCGAAAGCTTTGACGTAGGTGCTCCTTGCGAGTGTTACAATGATATATTTAACTATAGTAAGACGATGCATACATACTTATGTATTAATCACCGCTGTTAGATTAGCCCCTTGGTGTAGTGGTTAGTAACCTCGACTGTTGAATAAGAGGTCCCGGGTTCGATTCCCTATCAGAACAAATATTTATGTGTTGAGACGTCGTTGCCTGTAATTGGGCAGGCATTTGACATCTTTCCGAATGTTATATACATATAATAATAAAGCGTATTTTCGTCTTTTTACTGGCAATTCTCAAAATAAGTCGGAAAAGCAAATCAACGATTCGAACTCGAGACCATTGAAAAATGCCCTAAAATGTAAACTACTATGCTATCGCTGCTCTACCATTTTTTACAGTTAAATAAGCTCAGTTGCGCTTGATGTAATTCGCTTCAAAGTTTCCAACGTCTTTGTAAAAACTTTTATATTACCGTTTGTCTGGAAGATTTTCACGTTAAAATCCCTGGAACGATTGTAACGAGATTGAATATAGAAAAACGAAATACCTAGGATACTTTACTCAGTCTAATTGGGGTTCAGATGAGTGCGTGTCAAATATTATTGTTATCATTGGACCAGAACGCCAGATCAAGTACCCAGTACCCAATCCTTGTAATACGTAACATCACGTCTGTATTCCACGAAGGGGTAGGCAGAGGAGTGTAGTACACCCCCACATTTCACCAGTTACGTTTAAGTCCCACAATGGAATAGGTGG
>DWEM01003059.1:0-11190 GCA_018245935.1 Agara belti belti | reverse complement strand
GTAACTGGTGAAATGTGGGGATGTACTACACTCCTCTGCCTACCCCTTCGGGGAATACAGGCGTGATGTTACGTTTTAAGATTAAATATCATAGGGAAGGGCATTGTTTTTATTAATTGCATTAAACCCAGATCGTATAATACCTTGATTAGTATTTAGATATACCCAATATATTATAAATACATCTAAGTAATAAATACAAATATACAAACAATTTCACTCAGTGAAAACGTAGCATTGTTCTGGTGAATGAACATTTTAAAATCGGATAAACAGTTTCGAAGATTACTTTCTACATACAGGCTCACTCACAAGCATTACCAAGAGGTAATATTATGAAGATACAATATTAGTATAGATTACTAGCAACATGGTATAGAGTTCTTCAAGGGTGAGGCCTCTTAAGAATGTTTTCTATGGTGTGCGAATTTTGCTAATCTCTTTTTGGCCTACGTGGAAATCTATAGGCATAGCTCTTCTCATTCTGAGGGATAGCCGTGTCAAACCGTGGAATGATAAATGCGTTGATTGAAATTATATGATTATAGTCATTTTTAATGTTTCTTGTTAGATAGGTAAAGGTAATGAGACGTAGTAGTTCTAATTAGATGTAATTCTTTAATTATACAAATAAAATCTTCGTAACCGCTGTCTGAGTAACTAACAAGCGTCAAGAATTAACAAACCACCGTGCAGGCGTGCAGTGCTTATGAGTTCTATGCCGAGTTATTGCCACTTAATAAATAAGTAACTTCCTAGTTTTACTTGATGTCATCTATATATTCTTCTTATATTTTCGCAATATTTAAATACTTCCATTACAAGCGCCACGATACTTTAATGAGATATTATCGAAGATTTGAAGTTTCGTGCTAGTATTTTGTATGGTTTAATATCAATTAATTAAAAATACCTAACGGTGCACTATAAATGGTCTGTGTTATGTGAGCAATAAGTATCGTCTTTATTGACACTATACCTCAGTTGCCATAAATTAATTTTAAAACCGATTGGAAGTAACGCATTACAAACTTTGTACGAAACATCGAAGGTTAAGGGGCGCGTAGGATATATCTTAAGTGCAACTGTATGATGTCATCCAAGTCTGGGATGCTTTGAGGCCAGACAGCTTGTAAGCGGTTCGTTTACTGACTTTCAAATTAGCACATAAACTGTAATTGCCTACATACAAAATTCGGCAGACGTAAACCGCCGCCTTGGAGTGAAACGCATAATGCAAATAATTTTCAAACGTATACAAATAAATCTCTTGGTTTCGTGGAATTTACGCTACATAAAATACATCTCTACAAGCGTGTGGGAATATTTTGAAACTCTTCTAAGTCGAATTAGCGCATTTATATTTGTACTACAGTATAGATAATTTTTTATGAATGAAATTAATTACTGTTCCAACGGTCAATCGGAAATGTAGATTGTAGATAGAAACCGACAAAATAATAATCTTCCAACACAATTATAAACACACAGCTGAACATAATGGTTCGGCTATTATAAAATAATTGTGGACTAAATCACTTTTCCTGCAAGCGATTGACGAAATAATCGTAGTTACGCACGCGACCCGTCCTACAATCAACTTCGCATTTATCCAAGATATATAGCGCAGGCGGAGAAATTAATTTTCGATTGCTTCCGATACATTCACATGTGCTGCTTACAATAAATCTCAACGATTTCCAAAACTTCGTAAGCGATTTGAATAACAGGTGTCACACTGTGCAAACGCTCTTATTTGCCTATATTAAATGGCCACAAGGGCCTCGTGTACCAATGATACTGACATATCGAGTGGCTAACGGATATTTACACATAGACGATGGCGGCGCCTGTTATCATCGTATTTATTTAGTCAACAATAAAAATCTGAAGCGCTTTGATGTTCCTACGTTTGAGGATAGTTTGAGCAAATAATCTTAAAATCGTTTTATTCTAAATAATACTTAAGATACAAATGACCAGCTAAAATAAAATATGTGCGTGCCTTACCTTAGGTACCTACTTGTGGCATGCTTACTCGAAGCAGTACTCGAATGTAGCTAAGGTTTACTCGAAGATTTAAGATTTCGCCACTTAAGATGTCTTACTTGTAAGTAAAGAAAACTAAAAAAATGACAACCGAAAAATGAAGTGTTTTTGTTTAAGAATTTGTCATACATCGTCAAGTTTTTAGTATTTAGTACCTAGGTAATTGTTTTATATTAAAACATGTTTACGTAAATATGTACGCATATAAATAATTTTTAGTTTGACATGTTTAACATAACAGAATTTGTTTTATAAAATCCATATTGTTTATTCTACTAGTCATTAGTAAATTTAAATACTATTGAACAATTTAAGTTTCCGCGTTAGAAAGTCCCAGTGTAGCCTCCAATACGTACTAATTGCTGACGTATCTCGGTAGTGTCGTGTATTGTTCATACTTAGCTAGTGCATAGATGGTGCTGGGGTGGGGAGCATGAGAAGCTGGTCAGTGGCCGCATTCCTACCACTTGAAAGTATCGTGGTATCCGGCTGCGAAAAATTACCATCTCGGAACACTGCAACGGATTATCACCCTTATTCAACAATACATAAAGCGTCTTTGCTATAGATTATGTATTTGAATGGGTCTGAATTTTCCCTAAACGAGTAATATTGTACTCGTTTGTTACGTAATGGTTGTTGGGAAACTTCATTTTATCTGTGTCGCTCTTTTTATTATAGGGATATCTAGCTAAATTTTTCATTTAAATTATTTAACATCTTTTACACTATAACACATTTGTTGGATTTCCGGTTACAATTTTTCACACATATTGGATTAAATTGGGCAGTTAATTTATTTGTTTAACACCCAAAAGTCCGATTAAAATAAATGAGTAATATTATGTTAACTAAGTTTTTGAATGAAATTTTTTAAAATAAAAAATTGTATTTTCTATGCATTGTGTGTATTTTATATGCATGATGTGGTTGCCTATAACTGTAAGAGCAGTTAAAATGCACCAACTAAGCTTTGTTAAATTATTGTTTGTGAAGACTGCTACTTATGTTGGTGATCCAATAAATAAATAAATAAAAATCTTTTGAATTCGTATTAGTAGTATATTGTAACGTTAAATTAAGTCGCATAGTATGTAGTCAGTACTCCCACATAATTACCCATATATTTGTAAACGCACCGTCGCGATACATTTCATAGTGTGCAAAGCAAAATTTTAACGTAATCCATTCAGCATCAAAGTTGAATCGCTGCGAAGTAGTAATCACATTAGTACCGTATCTATTCGTGATATAATCTGCTAGTACGTGCTTATGGCATAATAATGATACATGCACACGAGCGTGCATATTTGTTTGTATGTCACCTCAATGTCGTCTCGAGTTAGCGTCGACGTTATTGTCAGAACATGTTGCGGTACAACAGATACTTCCGCGTAAAAATTCTGTAATATATGAGACTTCTACAAAATGTATATGACACTTTAAATAACCGTAATAGGTACTAGCCACAAAACGCTTACTTATACTACAGATATTATAAACTCTATATTCGTGCAAATAATTAAGTAATAGAAGAGATGAACGAAATCGAAACTACGAAAGTCGCGATGTGGAAGAAGCACGTCAGGTTTGTAAGGTTAGAGACAGTTGGCACTTGATTCTTTCTGCCTACCCCATAAGAGACCGGGTGTGACGATATAATACTATGTGGAAGAGAGAATGATTCTAAAATATACAAATAACATTACATTCTAAAACTATCTAAAACTAAACGTCTATTTAGAGTGTAAAACTGACATATCTAAACATTTAATTTACATTTAAAATCTACATAACATGTTTTTCATTACAGTATCTAATGAATGCACAAAATTGATATTGACAATAATCTCTTGATATAATTCGGTCCACCCGACGCGCTGTCTGGGTCGATCGACTTTCTATAACCAAATTAATATTCATTTTAATCGGAGATGATTGTAATAAATGATCTTTTCAAAAGCTTCATATTTGCCATGAATATGTAAATTATTATTTAATAAATAAGCGAATAGTTGTTATATTGACTAGTAAAAGATTACTAGTCAATATAATAACTGTTCGCTTATTACCCGTACTTTAAAATCATAATCTATATATATCTCACTTACTCATCACGAAATCTCAGAAACTACAAGTGCTAGGAGTTTCAAATTTTGCATGCGGGTTCTTTTAAGGACGTAAGTGCTCACTAAGACGGGATTTTATGAAATTGAACCCCTAAGGGGGTGAAATGGGAGGGTGAAGTTTGTATGGAAATTTTTCAATTCTAGACTTAAGCAAATGAAAATAGGTACATATGTTCTCGATTACAATTGAAAATGATCTGTGTTGGTAAAATTATTTGCGTTAAACAACTTAATAGTAATGCATATCTTCATAACCACGCGGACGAAGTCGCGGGCAACAGCTAGTTATTTATAAACGGTATTTAATATTTGAAGTATGGCAAATATTAGATATTATAATTTGCTCAAGATACAAGAACAGAGAACAGGGAAAGAACTAGGATAGAGTATTCGATTCGTATACATATTAAAAAAGGACTTTTGTTATTGGACATAGCAGAGAATTCGGGTCCGTAACATAAAGGGGCATGTACCCTGTATTCAAATTACACAGTTATTAATAGCAATTGATGCTGGAAGAAATAAAATAACTATTTATGTAAACTAAAGTAATCTGTATATGTTTGGATTTTGCATTTAGGGGATTTACTAAATTATTCTGCTATTTGATATATTTTAAGAGTCGGAAAGAATAGCGATATACGTATTTATAAAGAAAAAAATTACGTCACATTAAAGCTTAAATTATATGATACAGTGTAGTTGAAAATCGTGAACAAGTCATAGCTTCCTGATTTTCTCTAGCAGTTAAATTCGCAAGTTGTCATAAATCGATAGCTGTTAAGTCGTTTTATGTGAGTTTTTAAGAGCTCTTTCTAATGGGCACCAGATTTTTGCTGGAAGAACTTACGAGCACGCAACAAAAATATTCTATGTAAGGGAACATTATCTCGACAGTTGATGCCTTGGCTAAAGTTAAAGGATTTAATAACGTAACGTGATATTTTCGATGATTCCGTAAAAAATGTTGTATAAGGGCGCATATTAAGAAAAATACTGGCTATTAAATTTAATACTGGTTGTAATAAAAAATGTGTATTCTGTTTTCTAAATTTAAATTTGTAAATATCATATTTTATAATGTCATATGTCTATTGTTTATTCATTCGCATTAAAATGGTCATCGTCTTCAAATCTTTTATTTAAAATAGAACCACGTATCGTTGTAATTCAGCTTTTACATTGGTTACAAGTTTCGTACGGGAAGTGGGTTCGCTCTTCAATTGAAGGGACCGCAATTGCGGGACATTCGCCCTATCCCTAACTGTTGACACGTCGCCGGTTGCGTATGGCGCGTGTGCCGCATACGAGCGACAGTTCCGGTGTAGCGCCTCCGGGGCCGCAACCCGTTCTACGAGACCGATGACCGCAAGATAACGGAACGCGATACCACTAGAGAGGCCCGCCCTGCTCGCACCCGCTTGGGAATCTCGGAATCGGAACCTCGCAATCGGACCAACCATTCATATTGCCAATCTTGTAATCGCAATTAATGGTATCAATTTTAACTAACGTTACGTGTCACGTGTAAAGTGGCCGTATAATTGTGTTTCATGAATGACTTTCAACTACAAAATTCGATACAGACTTTTCGTAAAATGCGATTATTTTAAAATTTTAATTTTCATTAGCGATTTCAATTATGACTCGAATTTCCTAATCCTGTATCACATGTTCTTTGGACGTTAAACTAAATCAGGATATCACGTTTTTTGTGAACTATGTCAAAAACAAACCAATAACCAAACACATCCTATATGTAATACTATACCGACCTGATATCTATTCCATTTTCAATAATGTCAATAACAGACACCTAAAGCGTATTTAATTAGATAAGTACACAAAAATTGTTGCGATAATAAACAAAAGGTGTAATAATCATTACTTAGTTTATAATATATTAATACATTTCTATTAAAACACTTTGCTTCATTAAAATACTTTTTCTATTCTTTGATGGCCAGTTTCCGCAAATGTGACTGCACTAAAGAGAACAAGTTAATATGGTATTAAAATATCTTGATCAGATATGATACGAGCATAGATAATGTCCGATAGCGATGCGCGATAAGTACGCAGCTATAATACAAGTGTAAAATAAGCATTACAACTCGACTGGTAATGTCGTAACATTAATGCTCTGTACATCTCCGCATATCTATGGTAACTTAAACTTAACATTTGTACTATACTTATAAAACAGAGAATTTATTGTGCTCTTTAGCCTTCGTCTTGCATCTTCAAATTTTTCCCGAGAAAGGCATAAAAGGAAAGACGAATCGGAAACGAAGTAAGACTTAAAAAAAACCACAATGGGCTCTCGTATGAGACACCTGCGCGCCAGACGAGAAAAATATTCGCCTTAATCGTAGACGGATTTAGTTTCGATTCCAACAGGAAAACATTCAAATGCTTTCATTGTAGCTATTGTGTCTGTATATTACGGTATTTAGGTAGAGTCTGTCGGCATGGGCTGCACAAAAAATACTATATATTCATATAGGTATATTTAGTATGGGTACTATTTGTTGCTGGTAATACATAGTTTGCGATACAAACTGGTAAAAACAGAGAGACAAATAGCCTCGTATTAGAAATAGTAATGTATGTGCAAAGAGCTAATACGAGAAATAAGAATCAACTAGTATATACTAAAACTAAACAGTTATCAGCATGGCTCGATATAAATATGTAAAATAGCAGAGTGTGATACTGTTATAATTTTATACAGGTTGTTAATCAAGACGTTCACAAATTTCTAATTATAGTCCGAATTAATTATTCATAATATATCAATCCGCTATCGAATTCTGATTAACCTCTATATTCAATGCTTGCATGAATAGATGAAAACAAGTAAATGTAGATTTGGGCACTATAATGTTATCGTTTTCTTTTACGTCTCATGTGCGAATATTCACAAAAAATTACAATTGTAAGCGTTGTATGTACACAAAATAGGGGTCATTGGCGTGAGAGATGAGTCAAATAAATCACAACAATTAGACCCAATACAACCGCTTATTGTCGACTAATAAAAATATATTCGTGGGTATTAGAGGGAATTTTTGATGACAATAGAGAGTTCAATCAGAGTAATTAATTGATACATTTCCTGTATGATGGTACCCGTATAGGTGAGGCGCGGGGATCGGGGGCGGGGTGTACGTAATGTATAATAGATAACAGTGCTTACGCGTGCGTGTGGGCAATACGTGTCCAACAAATAGGGGAGCTAATGAAAAATCACTGTTCATTATTCAATACTCAACAAATAGCTTCATGAATCGTAAGTGGTTATAATTGCCTCGAATGTCGATCAGAAACTGGCCACACGATGCGGACGCACATTATTGTCACGTGGACGTTATTCTTCACAAGTGTTGCGTGGGTAGACATTTTTATACTACAAAGTAGGACACGTGGCTCTTGATATAAAATGTTCATTACAACCCTCGGACATTACAACCCTGTGTGTCTTTACTAATATTATAAAGAGGAAAGATTTGTGTGTGTGTGTGTGTGTGTATGTAACGATTAGGCTCAAAAACTACTGGACCGATTTCAAAAATTCTTTCACCACTTGAATGCTACATGATCACTGTTCAATATAGGGTATATTAATTACAAGCTATTGCCCGCGACTTCGTCCGCGTGGAGCAGTTTGTATCTGTATTATTTGCAATAACAGTATCCTTGGAAATTAAAATGCTGCCCAAAGCTACTATTCCACGCGAACGAAGTCGCAGGCAAAAGCTATTATAGTTACTCCATATTTTCGCACCTTTCAAACCTTCCCTGGACTTTCACGAATATTTTTAAACCAAAATTGGCCAATTCGGCCCCGCCGTTTTAGCGAGAGTAAGGAACAACAATTGATTTTTATATAATATTATATATACTGATTTAGAAAACTTGTGTGGTGAGCGCATTTGTTCGTTCTGTCTGGGTGTTATAAAAATATCTATATTAGTATTATACAATATGTATATATAATTAATAAGTTGTCTGGTCAACGTCTTTGCCTAGTTTGGGATCGGACTATCTTCGACTATAGATCTACGCCACTGGCTTACTTCAGTAAATTTCTAAAATTTGTACGCTGTAAAAAACAAAATATGGCTTGAACTAATAATCCTGTAAAATCTTTATATGTCTTTTGTCTTGTCTTGTCTTGTCACAGACATTCACAAAACTGTTTAGCTAGTATTGGAGATTTGAAAAACGTATGTAATATAAACGCTTTCGTAAAGCTTAACGTTTCTTAATTCAATGCACGGATGCGAAAACGATTGAAATAAGAAAAATTCCCGCGAAAATACTTCCGGTGATTCATTAAAGGTCTTCGTTTGGTCCGTTGCTTACCTTTGCGAATCATTTGCAAGTAACCGTAGCTTAAACTCCGTTTTAATTATCCGGAACATATACCACATACTGTAATTCAAACAATTCTCTGTCTAGTCTATTACGGATTGCGTCATTCGAACCCAATTTGGATTTCATCAATTCACTTTGCAGTAGGTACCTATATAATTTCATTTTACATTTACAGAATTAATTCGAAGCGTTTGAACGTTGAATATTCTACCGTAAAATTGAGAATTTCCGAAAGCCTTTGCGCAAATACAAATATGTACTTATCAATACCATTTATAAAAACATCGTATAGTAGTTATTGAAAATGAATATAGCAAAGTTAAGTATCCAAAGCAAAATTAAGTGTATCCAAAGTAGATAAATATTTATTGAAATATTTCCGCATTGTCGCTTCGGGCGTATTGTGAGTTTATTGATGTCAATTAATTTAATATTCGGGTATCCAGTATTTCGGTATCCAATATTTCTATTATGTTGTTTACTAAAATGATTTATTATTTACCTTTTCACCTTCTTTTGTTTAAGGTGACAGCAATGTTTATTGTTCAATGAAATCATTGGAGTATTTTAATTATTGTTTCGTTTTTAAATTTGAATTACAAAAATTTAATATGTATTATAATATATTACGTACGTATCATTAATATTTATGATGCCGAAATTTCATTTGGTGCTGTCACATTTTAAATTTTAAATTTTAAATAATAGGTATAAAAAAAAACAATCAATTGTACTGTAGCTGGCTAGAGAATGTAGAGTTTTGTAGTTGTTTCTTTTAATACAACAGAAGGATATTACCTACTATATGGAAACGCAAAATTAAAGAAAAACCCAGTCTAACTTTTGCCTACGAAGCGAGGAATATTGTAAGTCGTCTATAAGAATATTGTGCGACTTATAAAGCCAGTTGCCAATACAGTCCGGACGCTAACAAAATAATGAGTAGGTAATTTTACTGTATTCAAAATATTGGATTTGATTTAGTTTTTATAATATCATTAAACATATTGCTACTATTATGTAAAGTCGACTATTTTAAATGACTACTCATAATGAGTTTTGTCACCGTAGCTTACGCTGATCAAATGCGGGTTGCTGACTTCACGCTTCTTAGAAAACATGAGGAACTCTAATGTTCTTCTTTACCGTTATTAGAGTGAAATTTAATTTAAAAACGTATACCTGTATCTCAATCTAAGTCTCAGTTCGAAATCAGCATCTATCTGACTGACTTATTATATTTCATAAATTAGTCGCTATCCCAACAGCTGTAAGAAGCAAGCATCAATAAGATTTTAAAGTTGTCGCGTAAAACAACACTTTTTTAACTTTAATTAGTTACTTCTTTACATTTAGACTATCGAGGATGATTACGCTGCACAATAATTCATAGTTAAACCAAGATGTTAAACAATAATTAATACATAAGCCGAGAAAACGTAATTTTAAATACTTACGTAAAATTCTGTAGGTACCTACTAACTCCATTACCATCACAGCTTAACGAAATTAGAAATTACATTATCACATTATTTAAAAATTATATTATAGTTAAACCATAATATTACTCACATGCAAAAATATTCTGTTTGTGTTCTAAGACATTTTCAGTTTTAATAGAATAACTCACTGCTTTTGGTTTGAATTTTTATAGAATTATTAGCAAAATGTATGGTAATTCTCGTATATATCAAGAAATGTATAATAGGCTGATAATTTTTAGATCGCAACACGAAAACGGTATATAACTCAGAAAGCTCGGTTTCTGTGATTGCTTAATTTGCATAAATCTCGCGCCCCTTATCTATAAAAGCAGGCACTTTGTGAAAACTTTGTCTTATTGCATTTTGATTTGACGGGAATGCGCCCCGTCATAATTAATACCATCGGGGGTCAAAGGCGGAATTGATTGTTATTGTCATCGTTGCTTTTCCGAAATTGTCTATGGATTTTTAACGCGCCATCAGTTTTTATCTGCGATTTGCCCGGTAAATTTTTATTAATGACATTTGTGTTTTTTTTAATTTCACTCGTTAATCTGCATACGGTTACAGATTATTAATTATTAAAATTGTTGCGCAAATAAGTGCTACAATAAGGTTTGTTTAAATTTTTATGAAAATGATAATGTACAATTTTATTTATGGAATTTCACGACACAAAAACCGAATACGAATTGTTCATTAAATACCGAGATAGATGTGATTGTTTTAAATTTCGAACGTTCCGTAAACGATCTCCCGTTTAAGTTCATTCCCCGGTAATAACACGCTACTCGATGTTCACCGAATTATTATGTTTAATTGACATGTAAATTGCCTCTCGATTAGATTCGTTAATCGTCCCTCCATAAGCGTTCGTATAGGATAATGGAATTCCAATAGGCTTCATTTAACCCCGCCATATCTCAGCTTAGCGGTGTAACTTCGGTACAAATGCTCATTTCAATTAAATTCCATTTAAGTAAAATAATTATGTATACATTTTATTCCCAAGTTCATTTACAAGTCGGATTCCACCGATGAATATGGATAAAAATAATACCGATTTTCGTAAAATTGTTTTCGGCGAGGAAATGTCAGCGTTTATATTTTTCGCACTCCGATTCAAGTGCGTTAGATTGGAAGCGATC
>DWEM01003058.1:0-11193 GCA_018245935.1 Agara belti belti | reverse complement strand
ACGTAACTGGTGAAATTTGGGGGTGTACTACACTCCTCTGCCTACCCCTTCGGGGAATACAGGCGTGATGTTACGTTTTATATGTATACATATTTTTAATATACCAAATGGGTATTTTATTTACTAATAGTTAAGAAATCGACATAGTTTTTGTATGTGATAGATTTATATGAATGAAGATTGCATGTTAAAAAACCGTATTGTTTTTCAGGAACTGCTCCCTTGGTCCCGTATCTATCGACGTACGCGAGGCAACTAGGTTTCTCTTCAGCAACTGTTGGATTGATTTACACAGTACTGCCAATATTTGGTCTCATAGCAAAACCTTTGTTCGGCGTTATAGCAGACAGGTAAGTATTCAACTTTATTTTGTGAAATAGTCACCGTCGTAAGTACTTTATTATTATGTAGATAGGGAAAAACTTAACGGACCGATTTCATTGAGATTCTTAGAATGTCTAACATCATGCGTATTATATCCTTGAAAATTCTTGTTATTATACATGATATTGTATCGTATTCGTTTGTGAGATTACTTTTGTCATTGTCACCAAGCTGGACATGCGAATTGGTGATCGCAGTATTAGACATTTTAAATAATAAAATAGCTTTCCTAGGTTGTTTATGAGATTTTGCATAGCCGGTTACGGATAGTTAGCCCGCTCTCAATTATCGCCCGTTGCACCGACGATCTTAAGACGGCAGGTGGATAGATGTACAGCTGAATAGATAAAAGGCAGTGATAGCCTAGCGGCTTGTAATTCAACCTCCCACAACTGGGGCTTGGGTTCAAATTCAGGCACGCAATTCTGACATGTTATGTGCGTTTTATGATTGTAAAATTTAAATATCATTCTTTTTTTTGACAATAAAAGAAATAAAAATATATCGCTCGCTCTAACAGTGAACAAAATACGAGTCAAAATCATGAGTAGGTAGACACGGCGACATCTGTGTATTTTTTTTACAGTTTACCGAGTAACGAATGAAGTCGCATTCCGAATGATAGGATTCTGTTTTCAAATGAAACAATCGTTATCATTGTCATAAATACAGTTGATATCGTGTTACGTAATCTGTCGCGATTCCGAAAATTTACTTCGAACCTAAATATGTACATTGTTACATTATCCATAGCCAATCGATGCGATCGTTCGGTTTCGCGTTTCGCTCTAGGTAATATAAGTATTAATATATCCGATACCAACATAACCATACCGGCATATTTTGCAGAATTCACGTAACTCAATGCCTGTCATGTGTTTATTGCATTGGTATCACTACGACGAAGATATCAGCACGATCAACGACCAGAATCGTTATAAATTGTGACATTGTGTCCATTATGTAGCAGTTACCTACTTTATATGTATTGTATCTCAATTTATTTGTACTCTGGGTAGCCACCAGGAAAATCATTGATCAATTGAATCAACTCCGGGAACTTCAGCATTATTATTTAGTTGCCAGTTAGGTGACGATTGCGATTGTATGGCCGTTACGTAAATTCTTCGATAAATATATTTCTTTAAACTGTTTATTGTATAAAATGTAATATTAAGTAATATGGTACCATGCAAAATTTTTAAATGTTCGTAAAAAGCAAAATATACTTAATATGAAATCTGTCTATTTGACTTGACTACATAACGTATACATAGCATGTACCAAAGCGCGTCGCTCGCATATTTTATGAAAATCCTGGTCGAGTTGGCGCCGCGGCTTTCAGACATATTGATTCGTCAACCCACGTCTTACGCTAAATATAGATATGAGCAGGTAACTTAAGGTATCGTTGCGCGGATGAGTTGCTTGGTTGCTAGGATACACACTTTGTAAGGGTATACTATAAATTAAACATTGTCCCTGTGATGACACGATGGCCTGTTAATTATCACTGAGTGACGACAGGTTAATGAGAATGCAAACTTTGTGAGTTTGTGAGTATTCATCGGCAGGGTATCATTTGAAAAATATATTGTCCTAAATAGACTTAACGTTAATATTATGCGTGGGTGTACAAGTAAAATCGTACTTCTTTTAGAGCTTCAAAGACACGCAATTCTTCAATAGTCAAAGTTACGCGACAATCATTTATGGCCGACTCAGTTCTCTTTAACTTAAAAAAATCCGCGGTAGCATATTATGTCTATTACCTAATATTTCCTAACGATGACTTACAATTACCATTGTAATGTTTAAAATTTTGATAAAAAAAAGCAATCAATTATTTGAGGTACCGAGCGAGCGAGGTTAGGGTAGTTAGCTAGTTGGTTAGTAAAATTCGGCAAAATGAGAATATACACTTATATGTACACTTGAGAAGGTAATTTACGTAGTTGAAAAACATATAAAAGAATATTTCACTCTTGACGAGAACCGGTTACGAGCACCGGTGTGTCGCTACGAAGCAACCTCAGCTCAACGCTCATCGTACACTTGCGTATATTGAATAATAATCAACGTTTTGATTATACACAAAACGGGCCTTGGCCCATAAATATTTACCCGTTAGTGTTACTGTACACAGATGTGATACTGTAATCCCTTATGGTTACGTTTATCAGACGCGTTATCTACGCTATCTTAGCCTTCTTTATTGTAAGTATCTTATTGTAAGTATATAACTTTGTTTAACGAAGTATGTTGCAATTCCAACAGTATTTCTGCATTTACCTCTAGGTAAATACTCAAAGCTGGCTAATACGTAAGACGGGATGGCCCCAAATCAAGTAATGATGACATAGGATATTATGATATAATATTAGGATGATGTTAGCATTCAACTAAATGAGAATCACCGTCACCCAACTATGAGCACTTTCATGCGTTCCTATGTTCTTACTGTTTCAATTTTTTTAAAATTACAGATTCAAAGTTCAGAAGCCTATATTAATACTATTTCAAATAGTGACGATTTTGAGTTTCTCGGCGATTTACTTCATACCGGAGAGCACGTCGAAACTCACTGTCGAACTGGACTGCGGCGATGGCGCCACGATGCTCAGGAGTTGCTATAAGAGTGCGCAACATATCGATCAATGCAAGATTAACGAACTAGGAAACTTGAACATCACCGCATCGTGTAAAGTGAGCATCGCTAAAGGTACAGATACACATGCTACTTACAAGCCTGCTTATGAACATGCTCTACCCGTATTCCGTATTTCCGTTCGTGGCAAGTCACGTACACATGCTGCTAAGTAGCAATAGCGCGATAGTAGATTGCTTTTGGGCTACAAATAAGCATGTGCATCTGCACCTTTATCCTTTATAAAAGTAAATTTAATGACTGACTAACGTTGGTTTCGTTTAAATATTTATATTGAGAGTCACTTACAAGGCAACATTAATATAACCACTAAAAAAAATACAAATAAAATACCTTAGTCAACGAAAAATAAAGTATATCAATCTGCATACATATAAATCGAATACTATATTTTCTCTGTAACCAGAACAGATTAACTATAATATAATAACGTAAACTTAAAAAGCTCATAGAACGCAAACAATTACACGGACCAGTTCAATAAAAAGGTTATCGACCTTTTTGTCTTTTATAAGTTTAATAGTAACTGTGGCAAACACAGCTCCTTTTATGTTAACATTTTTTTTTATAACAATTTCAATATACTCTTGTTCTCTTGTTATGCTATGTTATCGCTCTTAGAATATCATATCATATCGCTCATTTGGAGCGACAGTGACATAACTGCAAAAAAATGCAAAACCGACCTAATTATACCAAAATGATCCCCATAGTCATGCACGTTGGGGGTGAAAACGCCACATTTGTTAGTTCAAAAAACAGACGGTAGAGAGTCATTCATCAGCTGTAAGAATAGTTAAAAATCTTCATTGGTGTTCCTAAAGAATTATCAACATATTTGCAGTCGTGTCACTGTCGCTCCAAATGAGCGATGTTACGTTGTCAAATCTTTCAATAAGGCAATAATAAACATTTTTTATGGCAACTTTTCGAAAGGTATCCTCGCGATACCTCGCCGTCCTCTACAGTGACGGTTGCGATTGTTTATTGCCAGATGAACTGCGCGATGACATCGCCCAAAATGTGGCAGACCGTGTGCGAACACTGGCACATGCCGCAGTACTGCTACAGCGACACAGGCAGCGTACATTACACGTCGCACGTCGGCAACGTCACCGCGAAGGACCGCTGCGTCTACATACAGACGAACAATGTCACTTTGGACGGTGAGCCGTTATGACTTTATGCCATCGATGTGTTGTATATGATCACACGAATATTTTATACCAACATAATTTTTTGACCACTCCTCCGTCCTTGTCACAGCTGGTCACCTTTCTGAGACAATTTACATTTAGAACTTTATGAAATCAAAACGGCACTGTTCCGAGATTATTTTTATTTCCATTTAAATTCTTTTACAACAAAAATAAATTGTAGTACTTGGGTATAGAATATTATATTTCGACTCGATCACGACACCAGGCAAACGCTATCATAACGTACTTATATTGAATTTTATCAATTTGTCCTCCATTGTTATTGTGGATCACCAGCATTATCGTCATCGACAGCAGCAGCGGCAGCAGCCGAGATCAATTCACTGTTTGCGGCACTTTCTCGACCAATTTTCATACATGTGTTGTTATATTAATAGAACCCTTTCTTTCAGGTTACACTTTCAAACCTGGTTGTCGTTTAGGCAGCGGTTACGTCGACATCGACGCCCCCTGCAGCCTAAATTGCACAAATCAGAGGCTGTCATCCCTGATAGGGACGGCACAACCACATATGACGTGCTCGGACAACATGATGAACTACCGCCTGTGCACAGACGACAATCCGCAAATGACCGATGCGATTACGCAACAGAACGATGAATGTCAAGTATGAAATTCATACCTACTGATGGTTTAAAACACACCGCTTATATACTTACAACGCAAAGAAAATAATCGTTTGCTGATTTTGTTGTACTGACTGAGTGTTTAGTGCTTTAAAGTGTCATAGCAAATTCGAAATACATTATACGTAGGAGAGATGATCCAAATATATTGTAAAATAATTTATAATAATAATAATAATAATAATAACCGGGGACAATTCCACAAATGGCTATCCGATTCCAAATTAGGCAATTGAATGTCTGTGTTATAGTAACCGGACCGCTGATAAACATACATTACATACCATATAATACTTATATAGATATTTTTATTACAACCATACACAGAACTAACAAATGTGCTGATCTCTCCAATGTTTATCCTACGTGGGAATCAAACCCACGATCCAGTGTTTTGCATTCAGGGTTTCTGCTCATTCAACCACGAGACCACTCGTTCATCATTGAATAACTTTAAATTGTTCCACTTGACTATACAAAGTAATTGTGCTTAATTTCTCTCACTTTATACATGTCAGACATGTGGATCGCTTACATTTTACTAATTACAACATTAATGAGACACAAAAGGCTAATGAAAATTTTCCAATGACGAATGACCCTGGGTTTGAAGATATTGAGATCTTAAACGGTTTTATTACAACAATAGATTACTCTCTTGGTTAACCTGACCACTGCTCTTCGTTTCGTGACTCTCGTACAACTGTTAATCTTTTGTTGCAGACTTCGTGCACTTTAGACAAGTTGAAACCCTGGCAGTTGATGGAGATCTGCGAGGGTTGGGAAGCGGATGCGGCAAGCACGTGCCAGTTGAAGACCACCATCGGCCAAAGCTACCCACAGAATCTGCCTTTCACGGGCTCCGTGCTACTATCCTCTGCTATCAATGAACACGAATGTGTCTACCTCAAATTGAAGCACATTGAACTGTCAGACGGTTAGTGATTGCTATATTGTATCAATCTTTTCTAACTCATTTTGGACTATAGTACCGTTCAACCCTCACTAGACACCTTAGACATCCGCATCAATTGTAAGTAAAACAGATATCTATAGTATTAATATAAAGAGGAAAGATTTGATTGTTTGTTTACATTGAATAGGCTCTGAAACTACTGGACCGATTGGAAAAATCCTTTCACCGCTTGAATCCTACAGTATCCCCGATGAGCGTAGGCTATGGTGTATGTTCAAAAAAAAAATGAATTAACCATACATAGAGCTTTGTAATACTTAATATAATTGTTTTTTTTTATACAGGTACAACACGCTACCCTAATTGCATTTCTAAAGCTCAATATCAAACTGAAGCGCAACTATTCCACACAGCCTGTGAAATAAACTGTGATAACGCCCTGGTAATGATAATAACATACGTTAGTCTATTATAATATTAGTTGTAGAACACACCGCATGCTAACAAATCAAAAACTTGATAACCTGCTTAAAATGTTTTCTCTTTTAGCCATTTTGGTCACACTAATGGCTTAAAGCGGACTATTTCAACCATCTCAATTAAACCCCATTGTTCCTCTAGCGAAGTAGTGTGGTGTTTGTATTTGCATAGCAATTCCAATGTTTCTTATTTTTATACCATCACGCTAGGTCCCCAAACGGGTAGACAGGAAGCACAGAGTGGCAAATATCTCTATCTTTACAGACCTGACGTGCCTTCAACATTCATCACTATTCATATACATAATTATTTTTGTAATAAGCGTCTTATGTTGTTATGTTATGTTATAATTGTTCACAGGCCAACGAGTTGTTCTTAGCGGCTGAAGAAAGCAAGACTGAAGCGACAACTCAGTACACTAGACAGTTCTGGTTATTTTTTGCAATGATGATAATTAGCTGGATCGGGCAAGCTGTTGTGGTGACATTCGCGGATGCGATTTGCTTTAACTTACTTGGTGAGTGTAACATATTTATCATATCACCGAGGGCTTCCACACTTGTAAACTATTATGACATGATAATTAATCAATCAGATCACACAGATTCTACTTACAATCTCATCCCAGTCCTTTTCACTTTCTTGACAGTAAGATTTTATGTCAATATGTTGTCTCGGCCCAAACTTATAATTCTGGAGCCTAAGAGCATTGTGAAACTTTTGTCCAATTTTTTTTTCTATTTTCTACCCGTTTAACCTTCCACGGTTTTAAAATCTTTGAATCAATTATTCAAACTTTCTATTGTTCAACTGTTGAACATTGGTCTTCCATCATAAAGTAAAGATTCAAGGCTACAGTCTACCATACCGGCCTTAAGCGGCGGGTGTTTAGGTTTGCAAAGGAACATAACAGTAAAGTCTGAGGTGGACATAACACCGAACCCCAGTCCATCGGTGTTCGCGGTCCAAATTTAGACCACTAACTCTATCATTGCCAAGCCTGTTTAATAATTTCATTTTGATCGAATAAATCTTCACCGTTTTCTTTTTTCTAGGTACAAAAATGTCTCACTATGGGAAACAGAGGCTCTGGGGCTCGGTGGGATGGGGCATATTCTCACTGCTCACTGGAACTCTCATCGACTTATTTAGCGATGGCGCCTACAAAGACTACACCATTGCCTTTATACTCATGTTTGTGTTCATGACTGGGGATGTGATCGTATCGTGTTTCTTAAAAGTGAGTGCTATTCGTATTGTTCCTTACTGAATTACATACCACAAGTCTCTTAGAAGCATATAGAAGTTATGAAAAAGGAAAATATTTTACATTTCATTTCCATGACGATTAAAATATTGTGTCTATTGATTACTTATGACCATTTGCTTGTTTTGCGATTACTGTAAACTTAGCAAATGTTCAACTCGGCTGAAGCCCAAGTGAATACTAGAATACTCAAAATAAATCTAATAATCACAATTTGATCCTAACTTAAACAACAAATAATTAATTTGGATATATTCTTGTATGCTTCGACATACTGGAATTTGATTGTCATACCAATAGATAAATTGCATTAATTAATCACTTGTTAACCACTTGGTTATTTTAATCACTTGCTTTATCCTATTATATTATATTTAAATATCATCCTTATACTCCTTTAAAAAAATCCCTTCCACTTAATTATTTATCACCTCGAAATATTTTCGGGTATTGTAGAATGAACCAACCAAAATGTCAGTGAACATATTGGCCGATGTTGGAACACTGCTCACGTCTCTACCTACATTAATATTCATGATGTGGACTATAGCAGTGGGCCTCTGTACGGGTCTCCTGTGGAATTTCCTATTTTGGCACCTTGAAGACATATCACAATTGAAATGTGACGGTTCAAACTACACCAAAACATTGCAGGGACTTGTTAGCGCTATACAAACGTTCTGCGGAGAGATACCTTTCATGTTTGTTTCTGGTGAGATTTTGTTACCTAATAATTTTCATACCTTCCTATGAACATTGGCAGGAGGCAAATGCAACTAGCTACATTCGGGTTGTTTACTTTCTTAGATTGTGCAGAGATTGTGAACTTTCTTCTGTTATAATGCAACGTTGTTATTATGTCCCAAATGTAACAATGAACAAGTCAGGGATCAGGTTTACCGTTTGCCAGTTTTATCATTTAGAGGCATGATATCTGAAACAGGGGGCCAGCAATTGAGTCGATGAGCTTCATGAAGGCATAAACTTTAACCTAAATATTGAAACCCATAAAATGTCCTATCCAGGTTTCATACTCCGTAAGGTAGGTCACGTGAACATGATGAGCCTAGTGCTGTTCGCGTTTGGCGTCCGTTACATACTGTATTCGGTGCTGACCAACCCTTGGTGGACGCTGCCCATTGAGATGTTCCAAGGAATCACCTTCGGCATGTTCTACCCCACGATGACGTCATACGCCAATGTCGTATCTCCGCCTGGAACTGAAACTACAGTACAGGTAAGATTTGTTCACTTTAAGAAGATGGAAAGAAACCATCACCAAGTTTGAATAGTAAAGCATCATCTTTGAGCTTATTCTTGCCACAAAAGCTCAATGATATTAGCCTTAATGAGTGGTACGCAGAATTCAATGATTCCTATCAATTTATAATAATATTAATAAGGTAATTTATTATGCATATACTAAAGTGGAATACGGGCTACAGGCAGGTTATGTCAAGTGATTACTACAGTCGTTACACAATAAGATGTAATTGCATATTATACCTTACAAGTATTTGCTCTAAATATTCCTCAAACCAAATACTGTTACCATTAACGTACAGAGGTGGAAATATTTTTAAGAGTCTGTTGCTGTAAAGTTCTTAGATATCACTACATAGTATAAAACAAAGTCGCTTTCTCTGTCTGTCCCTATGTCCCTATGTATGCTATTCTTTAAAACTACGCAACGGATTTAGATGCGGTTTTTTTAAATAGATGGAGTGATTGAAGAGGAAGGTTTATATGTATAATAATATATGTACTGAACCGTCGAGGTGAACTAAACACACATTTTACGAAATGCTACCTCCAAAAACAATTGCGGAGGCGGGGGCGGGACGAAGTCTCGGGCAAAAGCTAGTTCTAAATAAATAATAGTTACGCTCTATAATATAGAGTCTATATGAATGACCATTTATATTTTTGTTGCTTAATGCATTTATTTACATTGATCTTATAAAGACAAGTAATAAATATCACATTCATCACCTTCCAGGGGCTTGTTGGTGCTATATTTGAAGGTGTTGGCACATCACTGGGCAGTTTTATTGGATCACGTTTGTACGAGACGTATGGAGGATGGAACACGTTCCGTTGGTTCGGCATAGGCGCCCTAGTGGCGTCGCTGATGCACGCGGGCGCTCAATACGCCTTGAAAGATAGAAACACACACGTCGGACTTACACAAGGTAAAGAAGGAGACTCCGCTGAATAGCTGTCCTCAATACATTACACTTAAGTTTGTACCGGACGAGACGAGGCCAAGATCACTGAAATATACACAAAATAGAGGTGACAGCTGTTGCTTGCAGAAACTAAAATAAATTTATCTTTAATTATATTATTAATAACATACGGTGCCGCACTATTTCAGCCCTAAGCCACATCCTCTTTAGTGCTACATATATTCCAATTTAAAAAAGTGATATATGGGAACACCCTACGCTAAGCTGGGCAAGAGTAACTCATATTTTTTACAATTTACATCCATATCAATTTATATTAACAAACTATGCCTTTTATTTTACATTTACATTACTATAGCTCTTATTTTGGTATAGCTTATTGAAAGTCATTTCTAATTTTGGCTCACAAAATGAAATTATATATGTCTTGTCACTTTTTAATTACAACAGCATTTATGAGGACCAAATGATATTACACAATATTGGGATAAGAGTCATCATAGCATTACTTTCTTCTTAAATTAATGATTTCCTGCAATTTTTTTAAAATTGCCTATCCATGATTATTGTGACAATATTTAATATTGTTCTATGAAACACTATCGCGACATTATAGTTTGTTATGGAATCAGTGTTATTTTAAAAGTTGAATTTCTCCGATTTAAGAGATAAGTTGAAATGTTTACTATGTACATTGACAAAAGAAAGAAACGTCTCGAAAACGCAAATGTAAATCCGAATTGATATTATAATGTAATCTATTGAAGCATACGTATTATAAAACATATACTGCTTTTATTACCGCATATTTTATTCGACTCAAGTGTCAAATTTGTTAATTGTGTGCCATTTCTTTAACTCAATAAATCGAATGATAAAAATGATAAAATATAGCGGCATCTCACTTCATGAAATGTACTTTTATTATTCTCTATCCATAATTTAAGCTTCACAATAAAATTAACAAGATATTGTACCTACACGCCTAGCCTTAGGCTCAGTATGATGACAGTGACAGCCGTGTAGCCGTGTAGTATAAAACTACGAATGAAGCATTCAATTAAAAATATAAATTTTACTAAGTTTCTGTTCGACTAGTTTTACAATATTACCATAAAATTAGTATTATCAACGTCCGCATCACTAGTTGCCCTCAAAGCTATTTTCCGAAGTACCGTTTCATAAGAACATTATTCATTGTTATGTTAGTCCAAAATTTATATACATATTACGTGATTTGTGACATATATTATTGTATCTGGTAACACTGATGTTTTGAAAACAGTTTTTACTCCAGCTGATACATGTACCTAATAAGTTGTATGCTTTTTTTTAAACAAATCTCATAATAAACTTATCTTCACTGCCAATAGTTCATTGACAATGAGTGTACTTTTTTCAATTATGTCCTCTTTGTTTATTTTACGCTTAATCTTAAAGATA
>DWEM01003057.1:0-11195 GCA_018245935.1 Agara belti belti | reverse complement strand
CCGACGGCCCCAACCCTCATGCCATGTCTTATGGCTAGACACTGTTCAATCCTGAAATGAAGGACGTCTGAAACCCTCCCCACTATGTTGCTCTACTGTAGATTGATCGATTAAGGGCCAAACCATCCATTGGATGTTTTAAAACCATATTAAAAACCACGCATGAGGTAAATATGAATTCCAAAACAAACATTTGAGTAATTGAATATGAACATTTAATCATCTATACCTTTTAGTAGTACATAAAAATTATGCAATAATTTTGGTAGTTCATTTCAGACATTTAGTGTAGTAGAAATAAATTATTGGCAATTCAAATTATGTTAAATAATAGTAATATTTTAATCGCTAAATGCTTTAACCTCTTCTTCTAACCAGTTACTGAAATATACAGCATATTACATAGTAGATTGGATAAAAAACAAATCACTTCTCGACATGTTATTATGGCAACACTGATTTACTCTCCTCTTCTTTCTTATTCTCTATTAAATGCTCAATCAAGCATTTCATGAGGTCCAACTTCTTCTTCAGTCTTCTCTTGCTCTGCCACATGAGGTTGATCTTCCGTTTGCGGTTACTAGCAATGATCTCTAATCTCCTGACTCTATGTTTGAGTTTGATTACCTCTTCTGTGTCTGTGGACTTGATGTCAACTGGCTGAATGTTGGATATGGTAGGGGCCGGTTCTTGGCAAGGCTGGAAGAGAACAGACAAATATTAAGCATATTTTACTAATATTTGCTGCGTATGACTGTAATTTTAGTGATTGTTTGTATTTAAAAAAATTATAAAATGAAGCAATGAAATTGTAAGTGTTGCCTTGTTTGGAGAACCTTTACAAGTAAATTATTATTATTAGTGAGTAAACTCTGTGGTTAGTAGACAATTATATCTTGGTACACAAACAAACTTGGTACACATATTTTTGCAGGTTTAGAAGTATCATAGGATACTTTATTTTTTTAGCTTTAGAATAGTGACTAGGCAGCATTCTAATTTCCTAGGATACTTTTAATACAAAAGACAGTAATCCAAGCGGACAAAGCCGCAGACAAAAACTAGGGTAATATAAATGTAAGCTCCAACTACAGTTTTAAAACGCACGGAACAGTCATTGGGTACTGATCTTATTGCATTTGTTAATATTAATGAATGAATGAACATTGGCTTAATGATTATAATAAATACTTACAGAGATATTGATAGCAGGTACTGCGTCTACGGACAATCTACGTAAACCACTTTCGGTAATATAAAAATCTTTGGTATCAAAATGTTCAGAGCAAACAGCACTGGACGTCGTTGAGGACCATTCTTCTCTATTCACTGCTATCTCCCACTGTCGCCTTCTCTCCTTGTCGCGAGGGAATCTAAAAATATATCATTTTACAAAAAATTTCATTCAAACGAATTTCCACTTGCTTAATAATTAATATCCTTGTACCTGTGAAATGTAATACCGTCTTTATTCTTAGATATTTTGGCTGAAGTGTTCTTGCAATTCACAATTGAACAGTTAACCATTTCTCTATAATATGTAGAATAATAAACGAATATACATTATTAAGATGTTAGAATAATATTGCTCGTCTAAATAGATAATTGCAGTCATGGAACTTGAGATCAATGAAAACCTTATTTATAATGTCAAACATGGGAATCAAAATAAACAAATCGTTTTAATCAGTGTTGCCATTCAACACTTAAGAAAAGTCGTATGCAAAAATAGTAGAAAACGATTATTAAAAAAATAAACTAATTTCAAAACAAAATGAGGAGTACTAAAATAGATGGTTATCTAAGTAACCAAATATCGGTTTTATTCATCGTTATTGTAATGAATATGAACTTAGAATATGTAGATTTACCAACTTAGGCAACACCATTTTAATTTTATTTTGATAATTTAAAAAAACGGCCTGTAAGTCTTTTTTCCGCACGCGAGTTAGCACCCGCGTGCGGGTCTCGCTGGCATGCGTGCGACACACATCATACCATTCCATAGCACCTTTTCTTGTCATGCATGATTCTATAGTAACTTTCTTGTTATGAAATTAATATAGGTTTCGTTACGTTATCTACTTTATGTACTCGTTTCCGTATTTTCTTGTACTCACTTATTCTTTTTTATAATTCAATAATATATTTATATTTATATAAACATATATAGGTATGAAAGTAGAAAGACTACATCTTTACGGAGATAATTTTTAAAGTCTAATTACGTCTAATTTATGCTCTATATTCGTATATAAAGAAATAAATATTATTCAGTAAAAGCAATACACATGGTATTCTCCCAACACGTTATCTAAACGGTAATTATATGTCATCCCCAACCCGTGTTGTGTGATGGCTTCATTATTTTTCTATATTGGGAACAGCTGGTATGACCACCACGCCTCCGTTTCACAGCTCTAATAGAGACATTCAAATTATGGGTTTGTATTTCAATTCAAATTATTATTGCTTACATCGAACGCTAGTGAGGGTCCACTATACTATATAGAATTTATCGATAAAATAATGTTCAATATAAATATTCATAGTACATATACGTAGTGTATAATTTTTTATTATGACATCTAAGTAAGTACATATTATTGTAAATCTGACGAATTACATTCATTTATTCTTAATGAATTTATTCACTTTTCGTGAAATGTTTTTCTATATGGACTAATATTATTTAATTTGTGAACAGTAAAATTATTTAGAATAAAAATTACTTCGATTTAGGTACAGTAGTGAATAAAAAATTTTATGAGACCTAAACTGTGACACAGTTAAGTTACTTTTTTATGTATTATTAAATTGTCATTCGAGATTTATATTTATGTAGTATAACATCTATAATCAATGATCAACTACTGAGTGTTTTAAATTGCCTTGTTTTTTTATTGTAAAACAGGCTTACATTTGACTACGAGCTCATCTGACGGTAAGTGAAGTACAATCTAGGATATAGTACGCTTGCCTTGAATCTGCCTATTCACTCTTGTTTTGAATAATCCAATTTTGTACGTATCGGGAAAAATGGAGACCGGCATTGAATTCCATTCCTTGGCTGTTCACATCAGAAACGCTCTGTCAACGTAGCATGCTATAAATCTAATGTAGTTATTCTAAACATTTTTCATTGTTTAGGTATCGAAAGTACCATAATAATATGGTATGTACTAATAAAAGCAGTAATAAAATCAGAAAACGTTTCTTTCCTTACATTAAAAATGTAAGGGAAAGTGTCACGTTTCAAAAACCACGTATGTGTGTGTCTTCTACACAAATCGTTAGGGTTAGTAGACGAGACGATAGCCTATATATACGGTAAACATTTTTCTCGCCTCAGTTTTGTTCATTTTACCGTCGGTAATCCAAGCAAGAAAAATAATGGCAAATAATTTTTTAAAGACATTAGAGGATCCAGGAACACCACTTCTTGGTCCAAATTATTGGATCTTGAAAAAAATGGGTCTAATATTACCGGAAAATCGAGTAGCGAAATATGCTTATATTATTTTACATGAAATTGTAACCTTTTTCGTTGTCACTCAGTACATGGAGTTGTACGTAATAAGATCGAACTTAGATCTCGTGTTGACTAATTTGAAGATTTCAATGCTCAGCATCGTTTGCATTGTAAAGGCCAATACATTCGTATTTTGGCAACACGATTGGAAAGCAGTCTTGGAATATGTAAGTGAAGCGGACAAATATGAAAGAGATACCAGAGATGTTGCTAAAGGGAAAATATTGGATACTTACACGAAATATTGCCGCCGGGTTTTTTACTTGTACTCGGTGTTAGTGTTTCTAACTTTCATAACTGTCACAACAACACCTTTGATAAGATTTTTGACGTCAGCAAATTACCGGGAACAATTACGAAACGGAACAGAACTGTTCCCGCATATCTTCAGTTCCTGGATGCCGTTCGACAAGTACCGTTCGCCGGGAAGCTGGATAACAGTTTTGTGGCACACATTCCTGTGTGCCTATGGAGCGGGAATAATGGCGGCTTATGATACAAATATTGTTGTTATTATGGTTTTCTTTGGAGGCAAACTGGAGCTTCTGAGAGAACGATGCAAGCAAATGCTCGGAAATAACGGACTAGGCATTAGTGATGTGGATGCCGGAGAGATAATACGCCAACTTCATAACACCCATGTTTTTATAATGAAGTAAGTGACACTATTTATCTCTCTTTTGTTAAACATTGTGATCGACCCTAAACGAATCTTTCTCTAGTTCGACTTTGTTACCTGACTTGAATAATCGCTAACCATTCGTTCACCGCCATTAAGCAGATTTTTAATATACAAATCTTTGCAAGCGAAATATTAAATATACTTGTCTAGTGCCTCGATTTCCATTTCAATTTTACGTATTGGGTTTCTTAAAAACTATTTAAGTACCTTAATTTGTCCATACTTCGTTTCGTAAACAAGAAAAGACATCCAAAGTGTGTGTGTAGTTTTTGGTTGTCGTGCATCTTCAATTTTTAGGAACGAAAATGTAGAATGTTATGTTTGAGCTCTTATTGGAAACTATATTTTGATTTGTTGACATTTTTTAGCAACAGCTCTTCGGTCTAAATAAGAACAACGCATAAATGTATGACATATAATCGGTTAAAAAAAAAATGTTGAATGCATCTGTTTTTGCCGGCAAGTAAATAAAAGCTTATTTTAAGAGATTACTGGGACCGTGGAATCTTATTTTTAATTATATGTTTAAAGTTATTAAAGATTACTGAATATTGAATAATATAATTCATTTATTCTTTTGATATTTCTTGGTGATATAAATGGTAACATGTCAATAATTTCATTATAAAATACATTATATGAAATATGAAACCATCTGTAAGTATTTCCATACTACTACAATCTCCATGGATTTGTATTATAATTTTAACATATGTAACATGCCTTAGTATTCATGTTTCATTGTTATGCAAGGTTGTAAATGCATTTTAATACTAAAGCGGTCACTGCAGCATGCGGACGGCTAAAATGTAGATAAGATACACGTTGTCCTTGTAACTTGGGTCCAAAAAAAGGCTACGATACATCGTAAAAAGATACTCCTGGGGTTGCGGGTGGCTCGAGCCGTCCAGCTAGCGACCAGGGGAAGGACAACGTTGTATGTGGCTGGATACCGTCGTAATCACCAGGCTTGGTAAGACACTCCTCTTCCCTGACGTGAAACCGACTATAGCGTCGCGTTGAGAGGACATATACGCGTTCCTTTGAGGATTGCGGAGCCCTCGCAAATGCCCAGTAACCAGATTCCCCTCATTACCAAAAAAGTTTACATACACTTCGCTTTTCTTAAACAAGCAGATTAGAATTACTCCTCACCTTTAAGCCCCTCACATTTCAACGCGTTCTATTACTGCTCTCGTAGAGACATTCTCTTCACACTTCACATAATTGCAAAAACTGGTATTTTCCAATAGTGAACAGTAAGTACAGAGAAGTGGTAATTTACTAACTTATTTTGTTATGGAGTATACTAAACACAAATACACAATGACTGATTTGTCGATTTTATAACAACTTCATAAGTTAACATATTTGTGTAAATAGGATAATAATCTTCCATTATTAATCTCAACTTTATTAACAAACACGAAGATACACCTAATAACACAGGCATTTTCATGCTGCAGTGCATACTTGACTTCATAGGTATACTAGTGTAAATCTGGTATGTCATTAGAAGCATAAAATCTTTAAACGATTTAAGCAAAACTCTAAGGCAATTGACGATTTTTATTTTTACTTTATTAAAACAATCTGTTCATTAAAACTTTATTCCTAGCCAATGTACTTACAATATTAGGTGGAATAATGTTAGTAAAGTGCAATAGCAAGGTGACTCGGTAAGAAAATAATTAAGCCCAGTTTTTTTGATACTCTAACCAAAGTAATATTTTTATTTTACATCACATATTTGACGTGACGTGATGACTTAATGACTTGATTTAACCCCCTATCTCTCGAAGTAGTAGTTTTAAATCTAAACTACAAGTCTATTCGTGCTAGTTCTACATATAAACTTAAAATGTCTTAACATTAACATTAATACCACAAATCTCTTTATAAAAAACAAAACTACTAAATCTCACACATAAGGTGAAAGTGTATAAATTCGAAATATCGATATTTCCTAGCCATCCCGTCCCGCGACTCGTAACAAATTATGTAATATTTTTCGACAATATTTGTGAACGGTTGTAAATACAGTAATTATCACAAACTAGATACTTTTATACTGTAATCTTTGTTCCAGATATTCGAGGGTTTTTAATTCATTACTATCGCCTGTAATGTTTTTGTACGTAGTTATGTGCTCACTGATGCTTTGTGCTAGTGCTTATCAACTAACGGTAAGTTATATACAAAATTGACTGAATTCGGTACTTTAGTAATATCGTTGAATTCGTTAAACCATTGATTTATTGGAAAGTACAGAGACCAGCTTTTCTACTAATGGTGGCCCGGGGTGGCTTGAGTACCTAGACATAAATTATTACTTAATCCTAGTAAAATAATTACTAGCGCTATGCATACTCAGCTGAATATCGCTTATACCATAGCACAATTAAAAACATAATAAATCATTTTTTTGTTTTTTAAAATAACAGAGGAAAATATTTTTTTCAGAATGCCACGAATACAACGCAAAAGCTTTTGATGGCCGAATATTTAATATTCGGCATCGCTCAACTGTTCATGTTCTGCTGGCACAGTAACGACGTTTTGGTTAAGGTTTTAAATTTATTTTACCTTTTAAATTCAAATTGACAAATGAGATTGTTAGGTACAAATTAAAACTTGTCTACACTCGTACAACACTTCGAAATAATTAGGTACCTACACACAGCGCTCCTTCGAAACTGCTTTTGGTCTAATAAAGATGAGTGTCGGTACATAAGATATTGTTTAATTGCTAATTAATAAAAAAATGGTTATACATATATTAATTTCCCATTTCTAGAGTGAGCAAGTTACGATTGGACCATACGAAAGCCAGTGGTGGGCGGCGAATGTCCGCCAAAGAAAAAGTGTACTGATCCTCGCGGGTCAGCTTCGCTGGGTAAACACTTACACTGCCGGACCGTTTACCAAGCTAGCCCTTTCCCAGTTCATCACGGTATGTTCGAACGCATTCAGGTGTACAAAGACGAGTGCAAATATTAAAGTCCGAAGATGTAGACGTCAGTCTTCGCACATATTGTAACAAATCATAAACATTTAATAACGGAGACTTTACGTGTATTTTAAATACAGTGACGGCGTTCAGAAGTAGTGAATAAGTATAATAGGAACCTCAACAGTTCACGAGTTAGGTTACATTTGATTTGATTTATACAAACACATATATAGGTAAGTAGCCTCACCGCCGTTTTCGGGTACAGCGACCACTTCGGGACAAGTTTTTATATGTGTCATGTATTAAGAACTAAGATGTGCAGTTCTCCGTTGTGCTTTTAAATAGCTCGCGTTACCAATCCTTGCAGAAAGTATGCGCACACCCGGAGCACTCGTCAGCTCACCATTATTAAGGCCGTAGGAGACGGCTGCTGATTTTCATTTCTTTTTTCATTTCTCTTGTAAATCCCGGAAGATATAATTTATTTATTTATACATTTATTACAGACACACCAACAGCATGACATCCAAGATAATCATAGTTAACTAGCTATCACTCGCGGCTTTGCCTAATGATCAAATGAATTTATTTTGTTCAGACGTCATACTGTTATTGCGCTCGTAACGCCATCTATAGCACTTATTTGATGAAAAAATTGTTTGTTCAGTGTATTTGTACCTAGTGGTGGGCGTGTCGAATAGACACTCTTCTATTGGATTATGTCAGGGCTTTTAGGGGCGTGTAAATCTTGAAACGCATGATATAACTTGTCCGTTAACAAGCTGTAATGACACGCTCGTAAATATTCAAACAGCCTTGATGTCAGTCAACACCTTGCATACGTCAAATCACTACAAATTCTTTATATATATGTTTTTAAAATACGTATAACTTAAGGTTTTTCAAAATAAGACTGAATATACGTTTTCTCAACAAGCGTGATGCATTCTAGTCTGCACCTTACTTACGACCAGGTGCGCTCGTACACAAACGCAAGCTTATACAATAAAAAAAACTCGGACCACATCTGGGTTGTAACTTTACTAATACATAATTATTGTTTATCTTTTCAGATTCTGAAGGGAGCCTACACGTATTACACATTGCTGAGAGAATAGGAAATGTCAATTTCATGATATTACACAAATAACCAAATTATGTAATATTGGTTATATTTCAATGTAGTTTTACACCGTAGTATGCTAATAGTAATAAATAACGATTTTCGAAGTCAATCCGCTTTTTTAAATAATTATTAGTACTCCCTGCACATCCGTTTGTATTTAAATAAATAAGTAATTTATACTCAAGAATAATAAGTACAGTTAGAAATTCATTAATCTTTATCACACTCATTTCGCCTCGAATGTGCTAGCTTTAGAAGCTACTCTCCGACTCATAGGTAGGTAGTAGGTCTCATAGACTACATGGAATTCTTCAAAAAACCCTCAACAGAGTTGTACATTTCAGACAACTCATTGGCGAAGGTACCCTTGTGCAATCTTAAATTAGAAAAAAATGCTCCTGTTACTGTCTAGGTGTTATAGTAGCAGGCTAGCATCGTTCATGGGCATTCGTTATTCATAACAGTGTATGAGAAAAGTAGGTACATGACGCAGCAATCACTTCACAGCCAATGAACTGCATACTCAACAATGATTCGATTCATTGCATTCCTATCAGATACCATATAAGAACAAAGGATCCAAAGAGTTTTGACGGAAAGAAAGGTTTATCGATTTTCTTTTGATTATGCTAATGCTTTAAAAATACATTTTACCGACAAG
Source organism: Agara belti belti (assembly GCA_018245935.1). NCBI lineage: Eukaryota > Metazoa > Arthropoda > Insecta > Lepidoptera > Hesperiidae > Agara > Agara belti. The sequence goes on along the minus strand of DWEM01003057.1, from coordinate 2,241 downwards.
AAAATGAATATTTTGGAGAAAGTAAAAAACATACTTCTCACGTACGTAACTGTACAACAAAGAACTGAAAGCCGAGAACGTTTATTTTGCGTTTCTTTACCCTAAGCGTTCTGGATCGTTTCAGGCATATATGAAAGAAAGGAGTGTAAAGCAAAATGTTTACAATTATGTTCATAAATTCTTGTTCTTGCCCGAACTTTTATTGTGAAATCCTGAAATAAATCAAACAAAACATTTTTATAGCGCGAGTACGTTCCGTTTCTATGCTGAACGCGAGAGTTCATTAAACTCGGAATGTCATCGTCTAGCAGGCTTTTTAGAAATGTCACTATTGGTTATTGGCTTTATTTGTAGTGATTGTTTAGTGGTTTTTACTGAAATTCGTGTATTGTACTGAGATAGTTAATTTTATTGATATGGAAAATCAAAATCCTCAAGAACGAGTCGTGCCGATACAGTATGTGCGAGGTTCGAGAGCATTTCGGCAATTCAAAAATCCTCCCCAGCCGCATATGTGTATCCAAGACACAATTAAGGATACGACAGAGAAACTTTATATTAATGTGTTAGGATGGCAGAAAATTGCAAACCCTAAACAGTATTCGGATCCCATACCTCTGTACGGTGGAATGCAAGTGAGTCCGAATACTTCTCTTTTCAGATATCGAATTATTTTCGTGTTAGAATGAAACCGTTTCACGTAGCTGTACTAATTATGACAAACAACGAAAAACCTATTTGAAGTATCCTTTCTTGCCTTATCGGTTGATTATCAATGTGTTTATTGTAACCTTGAATAACACTGTTCAAATAAGTACCACATCCACATCAAATGCTGCAAGACTGCTATGTTACAGTTGCTCTGTTGCACAGTATAAAGTGTGTAGCAATCAGATTGAAAATGTGATTCTTACAAAACTGAGTCAATAAGCATTACTAAAGATTTTTGGCAAGGTAAGGTGCAATTTTAAATTGATATAAGGTCATCAAAGGCCTATCTAATGTTTGATTGTTTACATAACCATTATATTTATATTAAATAAAAATGCCCAATCTTAAGGGTCCACCAATATAAGGGTATAATTGTATGTTCAGGTTCATCAAGGGTGTGGTCCCAACAGCAACCGACCACCACTCCTTGTATTTGCAGTAATGGTTAACCCCGATATATTGAAAGCCAATGGGAAAAATGCTGTTAATCCTACAGTAAGTCATTTTGTTATTTTTATATGTTTATAAAAAAAATAACAAAAGTGGAGTCAATAACTTAAATTTCTATTGAAAGGTTTAGTTTGAAGGGTAATTACTCCACTAAACCACCATCAACACTAATATTTTGCCTTTAAGAGTCTTTCTACCATTTGGTAAGACCCTGATATTTCTTTAGAACTCCAACATATAATGTAACTTTCTACTTTGCTTTCCTGTATTAAAATGGTTGGCGCTATCTCTTATTGATAAATTAAGTCTTTCTTCAAATCCATTCTAGGATCGAGAAGCACTGGTTAGTCTTCTATGTGACTTTGTAGAAGCAATGAATCCAGGCCTAGTGTTGGCACGGAGTCCAATCATTATGAAAGATAGGGACTTGGCCGGGGAGCTGAAGGATGTCTGGCTTGCAGTTCAAAATAAACGGGAGAGGGAGAAGGGAATGAATCAAGATGTTATGTATAAGGTAGGAGACAATAAATATATCCTAAATATTGACAGGGGCCAATATCACTTAACTTTACACATCATTTCGTGCTACAAGATCATTCAGTGCTACAAGTGCTTCAATATTATATATAAAATGGAGAGGGGGAAATTATTGCTAAGAGGAAAAGAGTGCCAAATATTTACCAATATAAAAACCTATTGAACCCTTAAAAATGTTGGACGTCTATATTTCAAAACAAATCTAATGATTATGTTATTCCTCAGAACTTACCTATAATGTTGATTAAAAAATACAATTTTGTTAGTTAATACTTTATTATGTGTAGCGTGAGTGCCGCAACTGTTGTAATATCATCTTTTACATTTTCTGATGTGTACGATTGCAGGTGTATGATATTGATGGAATAGGAAACGAAGAGATCAATGAAGAGGACAGACAGAACAGTTTACGACACAAGCAAAACGATAATGCTTCTATGAACAGATCACAGAACTTTGACAAGAAGAACACTGTGAAATCATCGAAACAAATTCTTCTAAATGCAGGGCAAAAATCTGAGTTCGATTCGGGCATGAACAACT
>DWEM01003056.1:0-11198 GCA_018245935.1 Agara belti belti | reverse complement strand
TAAAGCTACTATGACATAGGCATCCCCTAAGAAAGGATTTTGTTAAATTACACCCCTAAGGGGATAAAATAGGGGATCAAAGTTTGTATAAATCTTCTAAGAGTTTACTTAAATTCAAACGCGGACGAAGTCGCGGGCACAGCCAGTTATTAATATTTATTTTATTTAAGTATTTTAATTAAGTTTGCAATTCCTTTTGTATCGATAAAGCTTCTTCACAAATTTTGATTTAGAACTAACTATAGATCACGCTTGGTGTACATACGCCTCGCAACCACACCACATCAAAACTTGTGCCCTAACATTCGCTTGTTTACGCCATTCATTTCCTCGGCGAGTGCACACCGCAGAAATCTCTGCCAAACGCAAACATTGCAACTATGGCACAAGTTATCCGCTTTATTTTGTCGCACGATTTAAGCGTCATCACTGCCAGATTGTGTACTCCCGCGACGACTACTGCGAGAGTTTTGTTTCTATTTCAGCTTCATTCTATTTCAGGCTTATTTCTTTTTGATTGTCAATTACGATGGCTTTTTATACTGGACTATTAATATTATATTTAAAAAAATAAGAGTTATGTATGTTATGTTAAGTATAGCCATAGTTACTGTAAGATATCTTAGGGCTCAACTTTGCCCTTCGTATAAATATTGTGTTAGCAACATACCTTGGACTTAGAAACATTCAATACCGAATTACAAAACTTAGATAGAGATGGGTAGGCTCTTGTCTTGGGACCTCGTAGCAAAACTTGCACGAAGTAGGTGGACGAACAAATTTATTCAATGAACGTTAAAAGTTCGCAAAACTTTACAATATGAATATAAATTATTAAATACGAATAGAAAAAACAGAATTCTTTGAGAACGGACAAATGCATAATTAGACCGCTTTCATAAAAATAACTAGTGTAAGGCCACGTGATTTCAATTAGAATCCCGTACAAAGATCACAGTATTTTAATTAAAGCTGTTTTTTAAGAGAATCGCCCGCAGCGGCATTGGCTCCCTGTTCCCCACTATTCATTACTCCGAGGCTACACATGCCGATGTTCGGTTTAATTAGTTTTTGTTAGAGGTCCTACGATCTGTTCGCCGTAATATCGGGAACTTACTCAGCGCTTACTTTATTCGAATTGCGACAGTTGTTTACCCACGGAACATTATATTATCACACTATATTGTTTTGTATCTAATCAGCAAAATATTAAAAATGGTATAGTAAAAAAAAATTACAGCCGTTTAGAAACTGCTTATAAGCTAGCTATTGTATATTAATGACAAACAAAGTATTTGAATGAGTTATATGAGTTAATGGGTTTTAGAATAATGTAATTCGAGGACCCTAAATTTGTTATAAATGGGGAAAAGGTAAATAAATAGTCTACCATTTCGTTCCAAATTTATTTCACGTCTCGCATTTCTTTTAGAAACTATTATCTTAGCTTCGCTTAATCCTGTGCATGAATACATTTTGTATTATATGTTGAAACAAACTAAAAACACATTAGGATTTAACAAGCGATGGCGGTAATCCTCAGCCGACCTCAAAAGAAAAGAAAATAAACCATTTTAATAGCCAAAAGCTTCGAAATGTTTTTCGCTCGAAACAATGATTGTAGTCCCTTTTTATAAAGGCTAGATGTTTATTGGTTCGTTATCATCCCATTTAGATTCATTCAGCCGTCACGCACACAGAAACGAATAAATTAAAATAGATTGTAATAAATATAGACAAATTAACGATGGTAACAGATATTTTCTTCTACTAAATGAAGCATTCCATCTGAAAGAGTACCTAGCTTTTAAATTTATTTCTTTATATGTATATTGACCTAATAAATGGGTGATGGTGATGTATTCAGGTAGACTTTATAAAAACAAGAGCATGTATGTGTATTATTATTATATACATACGTAATGTGTTTTATATAATGACTTAACTAATATTAGAATCATTCAAATATTATTCCCGGACAATTTTTTAGAACGAGCATTTGTTCTTCGTGCCACTTGGATTTCTAGGGGTACTTGTTTATCCTCAGTTCCAGAGTAATATAGACTGAACAGTCAAGAAATAGTTAGCGGAGTCGCTATACAGTTCGAATAATTTACATTTCATTAGAAATTTGATAGTTTATTGAGAAAGAGCCTAGGTCTCAAACTTCTTAAGAAGGCTTCTTAAACCTACAAAGACAACCTACATCGTAACGACGCACAGTAAAAAAAAATCCGTTTTACTCGTTTGCGGCTCGCAACAAGAGCGCGGCAGCATGAAATGTCAATGGCGACGATAATGCACCTACGCGTTTCATACCGCAATCACAAGCAGGCATATGCTGAAAAGGTCGTATTTAAATACAAGTCTCTTTATTCACAGTTAGTCCACACAGCGACGGTACGTGGCTTTATACTTAAGAGTGTTATTTGTGACCGACTCACTGTCGGCGTTTGTATTAAACAGTGGCGAGGCATTATGTATTTCTACGTAGAAACAATTAATTACGCAATTAGTATAAACGGGTAACAGGATGTTACTGATATTTTCGTTTAATGCTACCGTTTTTTTATAAACATTATACAATATAAATTGTATGATAAACGTAGGGTCATCAATAAACAATAGCTACGACTATATAATATACATAGGAAAGTTTTATGCACTTGATATGTGATCTGCAAGCCTAGAGAAAATATAAACACAAGATATATCGTATATAAAGGTCGTGATGAGCGAGAACGATAAAAGTTCTGATATGATTAATTAAACGATAGATAGGTACAGCAGACTGAATCCATTCGACGCCCGTGAATATAATGATTATGTCGGCTTACATTCACTTAGCTATTGACGGTGAATCTAGCTATTTATACCAGGTCTGCTGAAATGTTTATTCAAACGGAAATATTTTATTGCAACGACATGAATCTTAAAGAAAAAGTGCTGGAAGTGACACTACCCCTCTCTTACTACAGGCAGGCATTGTAGTCTTCTTTTGGTCTTCCAAATATTAAATTGCCAAGTTTTCGCCGCATCTCAACGTCGTAAACTTTTCTTTCTTCTCCGTTACAGTTGCCCTAGTTAATAAGGAAACTTTCCCTAAGTATACTGGTAATATTTTAACCCAATTTGTACACATTTAAATATCCTATCACTTCCACTGCGCATATATCAACGGCCATATTTTGTTTGAAGATAACATTGCGTTACATAATTTTTACATGTGTCATACGATTGTACTTTATTTTAAAACTCTATAACTGGCTTCCTCTATGTACATATAAAGTAAGTATGTTACGAGCAGAATTTATGATATACCTAATCATCAGATAACTATTGGAGAACAATGAATATTATTTATTATGAATTAATGGTTATTTTCACGAATTTACCGAACTTATAACATGTATTATACACAGTACCATCGCATGCTTACCTTACAAAACAAGCGATAGTATAACGTCCGCGTAAACGACAGAGTTAGTAATCCAGCTGGTAGTCATTAATCCAGGCTGGCGGTGCAACCGCACGACACATCGTTATCATTTCGGGCATTAATAAAACTCTGTCCGCCGTTTCTAACAAGCTCACCCCAAACTTCTCCCTTGGCGTAATATTCAAATGTTTCAATGATGACAGAGCCGCACGATGCTAGCTGCGCTGTTATCGTGATGAATTTTTCGCTAAAAAACTATGCAAACTCGTTTGTAACATTCTTATTCGTAAATAACAAAACTGTGCTAGACAGTTATTGACACACAGAAGGGTGTGTACAAGACAGTATTTATACTTTAATTACGACGCTTTAAAATCAAGGCACGGTAAAATTGACATCCAACTTATACGGAACGTTTAACAAATCTTATAATCAGTAACCACTAACTTTCGTGAGCGTATTGTATTATGATATTAGGAATTTGTTAGCAAAGCGGAAATATTCCGTTACTGGGATAAATGGCACTTTTCATAATAATGTTGGTCGCCACCGCTTCTTTGTTTGCGCCACGCCTAGACCCCAGCAAATGTTTCTCATACGTGAGTGCGACCCCATTCAAGCTTTGTTCAAACCTTTATTCTCGTATGTGAATACCGAAACCAGCGAAGTTGAAGAGCGTTGACCTTAAAACTGAATCAGAATGTGCCAAGGTGTAATAAATACATTTGCTAAATTACTTCTTTGTATATCTTACTTTGTGTCGTTTGTTTGTGTTGTCCTCTGTGGACTAAGTAGAATCACGGCCCTGTATACATAAATAGTTTTCAGCATTAAAGTGCATCGAGTTTGCAATTGAACCATTCCAAATGATGTCGGGGAATCCGTATATGTTTTTTTTCTTAAAAAAACTATTTTGCAGTTTACTGTATTTCTACTAAAGAGTTTAATTAAACAAACATCAATATTTTGGAATAGGTACGCACTGAAGTTTCCGTAATACCAATATTGAACGTAATGTAATTGTCATATATAAATGATTACTCTGAGGATAATCCAGATTACGTATTAATGGGACCGTGCGGCTTTGTGATATTAATATTACTGGGATAGGAACATAAATATCAAAAATGAACTGGTTATGTCACATGGATACAATTTATAATGATGAACAAATTTTATTACATAGAACGGCTTAATCCATCTTTATCTACCTACAGATTAACTGTCTATTAAAAATGGTTAAAGGTGAATGTTTTTTAAAGGTAATCTTTATATATGTATAAATCCACATCCTTCAGAAGACATATCTACACCTACACATTTCCTTATGACTTACGTCCACTGTCGTAGCCATATCCGTCGACACTAGAAAAAGATGACGCTTACGCCCCTTAGCTTTTCTAAATATACATACAATGACCCGTCAATTCGGCGTTCAGGACTGATTCAAGAAACCTAGCGAAGTTCCATTCGGTTAAGCAACTTATTCTTATGCATGCAGTGGATAGTTCCTTACTCCCACTTACAAAATAACTGAGCTTAAAGCTCGCCAACCTCTTGGGTGAAACTTGAAAGGTCACTAAGTTCGATAGCAGATGCGGGTTTGAAATAAATGAAAAAAATTGATTTCAACCACAGACCACTAGGTTTGAATGTGTGAAACAAATATGTGGCTGCATTGTTGGTTCAAAGAAAATAGCTGATCGCTAAGGGTTCTAACAACTGTATTAAATTTTACTGGTGTATGTGGCAACACATATTTATCTCGACTCTTTTAGCGATGTCATCGTTCCTCACAGGGGATCTTCTGTTATGTTATTTAAGAACTTTCAGTGGTTTCGCTGGCGGTTTGGTAGAACGAGCACAAGTCGTAAAGAAGTATTTTAGCTCAAAGGCTTTTGATGAGAACATTTGACCTCGAAGATAAGTACATTGACAGTATAAACTTTCTTTTTTGTGTTACAATCCACTACCGTACAGCGATAACAATCTACTCTTGGCGGTAACGTCCACAAGCCCCAGGGACTTTCTAAAGAAGAGTGACATGAAACCAGAATATCTAGATTGTATTGAGCATGTTCCTTTTAAATGATTAACTTTTTATTCGTTTAAACTCTTACTGAAAAACTAACACGATACACAATATTACTTAAAAATTATTTCAGTTTATGTAATCAATTTGAAACACTCGTAACACTTATTTAACATTTATTGTTACCGAATTAATATGATGTCTACTTAATACAATAAATATTCATAAATCTATGTATATGAAAATACTCTCGTCTCCTGTCCGCATTATCTTTGTATTTCTGAAGTAGCCTTTAGATTCATCAATGTTGCACAGCATAAATTCAGTTTATCGAATTCCTCTTATTTAAATATGCAACGTTGTTTATTTTGTATCGTATTGAATACGGTTTATTGCTGCGATTTTAAAACGATTTTAGTAACCAAATAATATATATATATTTAAATTCTCATATCAGTTATTTTTATTAACGATTCCCAAAATAACGATATGTATCTAATGTATACGGAGTATTTATATATTAAATGAACAAAGAATGTTGATTAAACGAAACAAGAAAAAACGAGTATTATGTGAAATTTAATTTCAGCCTTTGAGTAACGTAGTCTGTTGTCTAAGCATTGATTTAACATTTTCAAGACTCAAATGTGTTTAAAGTTTATGTAACGCTATATTTTTAAGTTATATGTCTGTTGTCTGGCACAATGTAGTAATACTTCATTTATAAGTCGGCATTTAATTTACTAATCGCGCGGAACCGTTTGCAGTTCACTAACTTTTTAAATAAGAAATATTATTCATTGAAACAGCTAAGTTAAAAATGGATGGGAATAAAGCGCCTCCAGCTTAATTAGAATCCAGACATTAGTGTTCTTATGACAAATGTGATTCATAATTATAAAGAGCCTTCTCGAGTTGAACTTGCGATTAACTTATGCCATTAAGAGAAAAGAAGTCTCCGTCCGGAGGCGAATCAGAAAGTTGGCACTCAGTCTTACTCACTTAGCATACACGCGTGCAAGTTCAAAATTAACTTGCAAACTGTTCAGCGTCCTCGAAAACAAAATCAAAATGTAATTTGTCACGTGTCAAGGAGCCACTGTTCCTAGCGCGGGAATATAATATTGGCCAAAAAATTTCATAGGTTAACACACGTTGTGTCGAACTTTCACTAATAATATTACCCATAAATATAACAAAGATTTTCGTAATTTGCTAACTAGATACAAGTTTTACTTTCTGTTCGTTTTTCACTTATTACGAGTACATAATGTTAGTGTTTAAAATAAGTTAAGTTTACATTCGCTTCCATACATACTAACAATATTGCTTTATTCACATTTGTTTAGACATAAATATTTAAGTGGTCTGTAACAAATTTTTGATAACCAGTTTCAAAAAGAATTATCTATGGCTTAAAAATCGGGTTCACATGAATTTAAGGTACATTATAATAAAAAACAATATAAGCACAGGACAACTTGTATTTTTTTATTATTATGAACATTTTATTCATATTCTATTGTAGCAGCGGTTGTATCGCCTTTAATGGTTCCAGACATTTAATTTGTAGAAGTTTAGTCAATTTCGAGAAGAACGGCCAAAAATCTTTCGTAAATCTTTCCATCTATGTGTTAATGATTACGTAATTAGATGGTGTATGCAGATACTTAGTTACTGAGATTCATTTATGAGAAAATAACTTATACATGAAGCCGTGGTAGTATTAAAATATCATTCTGTAGTCGAATATTTAGAAGCAAAAATATTAAAAATTCTCACACCTTCTTATAAACTTTATTATCACTTAAAATAATGTTGAAAGCTTTAGTTCTTCGTTAAGGTTTCGTGTCAATGTTAAGTTACAATGTTAATTTGTGTTTATTAGTCAGTGATAAAACTTGGATTAATCGAAATTATACTGTAAAATATTTATATGACTTTGCAATTTTGGTTTGAGAATGTGAATGCCAATAACGAAATATTCAAATAAGCTTACTTAACATACTTAGGTACGAAGTAAGTATATTCACACGAAACAATACATTAACGTGAATAATAAGACATTCACGAACGAAACACGAATATGTCTTCAAAACAGGGAGGACATCTAGACTGACAATCAGTATGTACTATTGTATTAGCATTCCATTGTCATCAATAGATACTGTGTCTATATTCCAAACGAATAGGTGTAGTTACTAGCAGAGGCGGGAGAGGCGCGGGAGGGTGAGAGGGTCTCATTGTAAGTCCAATATCTTACGATAGCAACAGAGTTATTACGGTACGTAGTCACATTAGCACATTATTTTCTATTATTATGTGTCTATATTAGACTACTATAGATATGTATCGTATAATACATTGTACTTATGTGTGATATGTGTAGTTGTTACTGTGTATGTATGTGATGGTAATGAACTGAATTGTACTGTATTCATGTAAATATATGTATAACCATGCAAAGCGTGCAATAACTTATTTGCAATGAGTTCGTAAATAAGTTATTCATGTAGTATTTTTCTTTATTTTCTTGCCACTTCTTTTGTTACATTAGCGGTTAAATCATTTTATTAATTGGTGAAAAGTCAAGAGTCTTTCTATAAGTAAATAGGTCAAATTATTGTTTGATATTTTTTCGTAAACGTAGTAGATATTACTTAACGTCGATGACTACGTGGGTGTCAGAAATAGGCAGTCATACCCGTCGCAGTAAATTAGCGGATAATTACTCGGAGCGTTGATGGCTCGTGCGAGCTGCTCGCCGGACGCAATTAACCCTGAAGTGCCACGGATAACATGAGATTTCAGCTTAAAAAGAATGACTCACATCAAATTTAAATTTGGAACGGATACTTTGCCTAAATTAAATGGAATAAAAAATAATTGAACCATACTCGTAAATATACACAAAAATATGTGCGCATATTCCTCTTAGCATCTACTGAGTATATGTTCATTAAATTAACTAAGAACACTGTAGTATACTGCCATCAGTTCGTAGTCTTCTGTATTATTCAAATTATTTTATTGATTACAAGTTATATACACATTTTATACCCTGAATGAAGGCCACACATGTTTAAGTTATCATTCTTTTTTTTTAAGATTGCTAGTAAACAGCAAACACGTACTGTCATACTATTTATTGCGGACAAAGTCAATTAGTGATATAACATCAATCTGTCAATAGGGACTACGTAAAGCCAAAATCTACACTGAAAATTTCATCGTCGCAGTACCTACTACGAATAAGTGGACAAGCACGCCCTCAAAATTAAGTACAGTAAATTACTAGTCACAAGGAAGCACAGCTTTCAAAACTTTTCCAAAAATGTTAGGAATTATATCACACCATTATTCTGTATACTCGATAAAACTATTATATCAATCATTAACAAACACGAAATCCTTATAATAATAAATCATGAAAATTTTAAACGAGTAATTCAATAGATCGATAATTTATCAATTTCAGGTGGTACCGCCCTGCCGGCGACGTGAAGAAGGTAATCCATCATGCGTATCTTACATACGAACCACCATAATTTATTCCGTTACTCAGTCTGACGCGCCTTATCATCTGTTACCCGTAAAGGTAGGGAGGTCCAAATTTAGATACGATAAGGGTGAACAATTGTTTTGTTTTTAATTCCACATTATTTACTTTGTGACTAACTGTGTGTATGGCCGTTTTAGGTTTTTTTTATAACTATGTAGTTAAAATAATGCAAATAACATTTATGATCAAATATCGTATATTTTCGTGGTGCCTCGTAACACAGGTTAATATAGGTATACGTTTTCATACATGTCGGGTGGATATATGATGATTATTCTCACGATCCACGCAATCTTAGTTATGTTTGGCATTAATGAACAAATACACATACAACTTTCTTATTTTAAGAGAACTTCCCTGTCCAAAAGCAGAATCATAAAACTTGTAACGAACATAATATTCATTACAATATCGCACAAAGTAGCGTTTCAGATTCCAAACAAACTTGTAACTAGGGATAATGCGCAAAAAGCTATTATTACAAGTAAGGTCTTTAGAAATTTCGTTAACATTAAATTTAGTTTCTTATCATTTTTCATGTTTTAATTAAAGCTTGTAAAAGGTTCTTGAGAATATTTCCTTGCTTCACAATACGCTCAAACATAAAGCAGTTGTTGGCAAGACTCAACTGCTATAACGGAACAATATTATAGTTCAAAATTCGAACAATAGATATCAACAGTTATTGTAATTATATATTGCAAGAAAGAAAATTTGTTATTAATAAAAAGCGTGAATGATTATGCAAAAAATAATAACACCTTTCGCTTTATCGTCCACGGCAGCGCTGATATACAAAACAAATTTAAAAGTAAAATTTCTCTTAAGCTATCAATATAATTAATGTTATAAAAATACTGTTGTTAGCTAGTTTTCTTTTGCCAAAATACCGACTTGCAAAATCAGGTAAAAATAAATAAATAGGAACACCTTATCATTACCATTAATTGCAAAAGCAATCAACATTTAACATTCTACATTTAACAACAATTAACATTCATCAAATAAATAAAGAATAAAATAAATATTATTTGTTGAAATGATAAAACAAAACAACGTGAGGAACAAGCGCAACATCTTTATAACGTTTTGTAAAGCTTGACCAGTGAGCTTCGTGACTTTAACTAGTGTGGTACTCCAAGGGGTGGTGTGTGTGATTAAGGGTTGATGATAATGTCGTCCATATCAAGTTCGTAAAGAAAGGACGGAATTTTCCGACAAACTTTTTATATTCATTTACAAATCTGCTGCATAAAGTTCTTATATTTATATTCTACTACTTGCTTACCTGCCCATAGAAATATTCGTTTAGAAAATACAAATGAAGTTAATTGTAATAAACATTTCATTGATCATTTATAGCGCTAAAAAGCGTATCCTACGAGAAATACTAACGCAAGGCGGTTATAGACATCTGCCTAAAGAAGCGTTTAGAGGCCTATCTAATAAGAGACTGGTTTAGTTATCTATATCAGAAATGTTCAACGCTATTTTACTAACTTTTTCATGTACAACTACTGAATACAGATGCGGATAAAAGAGTACAAGAAGTAAAATCTAGTTAAGGAATATCGCAGACGATAAGAATAAAATAGAAAGCATACTACGCAAATTCTGAGAACGTTCTCTTACGAGTAACTAGCTTATTTCCCCAACATGACATGCATTGTTTACATCTGTTTTGTTATATCGCGCAGCCTCAAGATGTACCTTCCCCACAATGAAGTTATGAGGCTAAGAATGTTGTTGAGATTGAATCGTACATTTACGTTGTTCTTTTTTTACAAGACATTTAATACAAATTCGTACAAATACTGAATATTTGAAGGATTACTGAAAACCATCGGATCAGCAAACAGTCTTCAATAACTTAATATATCAGACTGTACGGACAGTAAATCAATATATTTAATCGCCATTTGAGTGACAAATATATCATTCGGAGAGGTTCCCCGAAGCGATTAGGGGGCAATCAATCCATGTTTTACATGTGTCAGAACTTTGAAATAGTTATTTATAAACCAGAATTTAATCTCGAACCGCAATCAAGTAGGTTATGATTAACGTAACATCACGCCTGTATTCCCAGAAGGGGTAGGCAGAGGAGTGTAGTACACCCCCACATTCACCAGTTACGTTTAAGTCCCACAATGGAATAGGTGGTG